>JAPPVO010000007.1:99991272-100197661 GCA_030407325.1 Camellia japonica
ATTTCCTCTCATGCATGTTGTAATTCTAGCATGATTTGGAGAATTCATAACATTTCTCATCATTAGACCTTATTTGATCATGTTTTGGAAGCTATGAACTCAAGTGAATGCATGCATGTCATGTTCATATCATATTCTTACATTTCAAGTTGAATTTTGCACAATTGACATACTTTTGGGCCTTGATTTCATGAAATGATCTTCAAATCATGATATTTTACAAGTTCCTAAATGTTTTCCAGAATTTTGGCCCAAGAAGATGAGTTTTGAGGTATGGAATTCGAGCTTGGAGCGTGGCAATGCAATCTAGAAATTCCAGATTCTGCACTTCCACTCGAGCGACAGGCTCTGCGCTCAAGCGGCCACCTTTGTTTTTGCACATCCGCTCAAGCAACTTTAAGTCCGCTCAAGCATGAAATGCATGCTCCCAGAAGTTTGCATGTTTTGCAGACTGCTCGAGCGAGGGCATGGGTCTCACGCTCGAGTGAGAGTTGAGCGGAGATTTCACACAACCAGTACTTTTGTAAAGTTTACAGACCGCTCGAGCGGGGGAAGTTGCGCTTGAGGGTCCCCTCACATGTTTGCATGTCCGCTCGAGCGAGGAAAGTTGCGCTCGAGCGGGACCCCTGTTTTCAGCAAGTTTTGTTAAATGTGTTCAAGTGCATTTTAGCATCCTCATTGGATCCTAGGCACTCCCAGGCCATGATTAAGACTCAATAAGAGGTTAAGACTTAAAAACACACTAAGAATGAAATGAAAGAAGTTAAGTACCAACTGAGTGTGTGTTTCATTATGTGTTTCTGCTATGTATGTGTAGGTCACATGCCTCAAGTTATTTGATTTGTCTGTTCTACAAGTGGAGCCATCTATGAGTAATAACTTTGTAAAGCTATGTTTAACTTTAATTATTTTCTGAATGATATGAATTAAGATCTATTTTATGAAATGTTATATTCTGTATAATGAATGATTGTCCAAGTTTCTGAAATGTATTCATGGCATCCTTAGCACAAGGCCCTAGCCCGGGGGTAACAATACCGTGCCTTTATAAGCAAGGCCCTTGCCCAGGGGTAATAATACCGTGGTCACATGGCCCTTACCCAGGGGTAACAATACCATGGTTCAAGCAAGTTACAAGTTTTCCTAGTACTGAAGGTTCCCAATGGAACTACGAAGCAAGTTAATGCTAACGGATGTACCATGTATGATTAAGCATGAACTCTGATTTCTGTATGTAGTTGAACAAGAACATGTATATATCTGCTTCTAATGTGAACTCTAATTTCGGTACCTGTTATGGACATCATTCATTTAAAACTCTTTACTTTGTTATTATTCACTGGGCTCCAGCTCACTATTTATATTATATATGTAGGTGAACAGGCACGTGACCAGACTCAGAGTTGAGGACCTGGCGTCTCAGTTTTTGTCAGCCACCCTTCTGTGCCTCTCGAGGAAGTTCCCTTTCGAGATGTTTAGTTTTGTAACCTTACCACAATTGTTTTTGCTTGTTGCTTATCTGTACACTGGGCTAAGTCCCCTTTTGGTTTCATTCTTATGAATGGATGACGCATGATTAATGTATTTATGACGTTATATATATATATACAAGTTTGTTTTGAAGATTTTCGTCTCATATATGTTAACACAGCTCTATGGACATTGTATATTCTCTATATTTGCTTCTACAGCCCCTTACTATATATTGTTCTGTCAAGAGGCCTTTGGTAATCCAAGGATTACTGGCCGGTTACAACACTAAACCTATAAGGGTGGGTTTGGGTCGTGACATATAAATAATCATTAAAAGCAAGGCATATCCTTAAACCTCTGCATACAACATATGTTGCAAATATCACTCTCACCATAGGAATGGGTAAGGAATTTTAATCCCTTGGTGATTTCTGGAGAGCCACACATGACTTAGTTGTCCCTTTGAACTTAATTCTTGGGATCTCCAGTCATATAAGTAGGGTTACCATTATGACGACTCTTATGTAATAGGCTTTAATCCCATCCCCTTTGATGAACTATACACTTGCTCTTTTGTTAAACCTTTTATTAACGGATCCGCAATATTCTCTTTAGATTTTATATAATCTATTGAGATTATTCCATTTGAGAGCAATTACCTTACAGTATTATGTCGACGACGAATATGTCGCGACTTATCATTGTACATATGATTTTGTACCCTGCCTATTGCAGATTGACTATCACAATGAATGCAAATAGCTGGCACATGTTTTGGCTATATTGGAATGCCTTCTAAGAAGTGGCGAAGCCATTCTACTTCTTCACCTGCTTTGTCTAAAGCAATGAACTCAGATTCTATTGTGGATTGTACGATGCATGTTTGTTTCGTGGATTTCCAAGAAATAGTAGCGCCTCCCAGAGTAAAGACATATCCACTAGTGAATTTTGAATCTTTAGTATCCGATATCCAGTTGGTATCACAATAACCTTCTAGTATTGCAGGATATCAAGTAAAATTCAAACCATAATCACGGGTAAATCTTAGATATCTAAGAATCCGAATAATCGTTTCTAATGGTCTTCTCCGGGGTTATTAGTGTACATACTCAATTTACTGACAGCATAAGTTATATCAGAACGAGTGCAATTCATTAGGTACATTAGGCTTCCAATGATTTGGGAGTATTTTAACTGAGACACTGAATCACCTTTATTTTTCGATAAATAAAGACTAATGTCTACAGGTGTTCTAGTTACATTCATATCATCCTTAATAAATTTACCAAGAATTTTCTCAATATAATGTGATTGAGATAATGCATATCCATCAGATGTTTTAGTAATTTTCATTCCTAATATTACATCGGTGACCCCCATATCTTTCATATCAAATCTTCTATTCAGTATTTGCTTAGTCGATTTGATCATGTTTTGACTGCTTCCAATGATAAGCATGTCATCCACATAAAGACAAACTGTGACATATCCTTGGTCAGTGTTTTTAACATAGACGCACTTGTCACATTCGTTTATCTTAAACCCATTAGTAAACATAGCATAATCAAATTTTTCATGCCATTGCTTAGGAGTTTGTTTTAATCTATAAAAAGATTTTACAAGCCGACAAACTTTCTTTTTTTGCCCTAGCACTACAACCCTTCGGGTTGCTCCATATAGATCTCTTCATTTAGATCACCGTTTAAGAAAGCTGTCTTAACATCCATTTGATTATTTCTAAATTATACAACGCTGTTATAGCCATAAGCATGCGAATGGATGTTATTCTTGTCACAAGGGAATACGTGTCAAAATAGTCCAGACCTTCCTTTTGTCTGTAACCTTTTACTATCAGTCTTGCTTTATACTTGTCTATTGAACCATTTGTTTTCATTTTTCTCTTGAATATCCATTTATATTCAAGAGGTTTAGAACCAGGTGGAAGATCCACCAATTCCTAAGTATGATTTTGCATAATGGATTCAATTTTATTATTAACAGCCTCTTTCTACAAAAGTGTTTCAGGACCTGTCATTGCTTCCTTAAAGCTTTGAGGTTCATTTTCTAACAGGTATGTCAAAAAATCTGGACCAAAGGATTTTGATATTCTTGCTCTCTTACTTCGTCTTGGTTCATCATCAGTTAAATCCTTGTTAAACTTATTTATTTTGATGATTTATTTAATTATGTTTTAATAGAATCCAAAATTTATTTTGATGATTTATTTAATTATGTTTTAATTTATTTGAAAAAGAAAAATAGAATCAAAATTTATTTTGTCCCATTATTTCTCACCTAAACTTTTATCCTAAATATTGTTTGAATATATTTAATATTTGCTTAAATCAGGAGTTCATTTCAACCCAAAAATAATGCCCAAACCAGAGGTTCAAACAGCCTAAAATAAAGGTTCAAACAGCCCAGCACAGCAGCAGACCAAAAGGTTTAAATAGCCCAGCATTGCAGCAAGCCAAAAGGTTCAAGTGGAAGATATTCAAATTAGTAATAATGGAGTGGAAGATATTCAAATTAGTAATAATGGAGTGGAAGATATTCAAATGAATACAACGGCTATAAACGGCTATAAGTTTCATTATATATACCAAAACCTTTAATGTAAACAAGTTGCAACAAAAAAAAAACCAGAAAATATTCTTTGATCTATAATCACTCACATCTATTCTCTGAAAAATTCTTTGAGAAGTGTTCTTCAATTTTTGTTTACATCCTCTTTCAGAAATTATACACTAAGATGTATAACTTTAAGCCCATCTTTCCTGTGTGAGGTTTACAGAAAAACCAGAGCTTCATTTTTATATCTATTTTTGAGAGATAATTCTTGTAGCTTTCTGTGAAAGCAAAAACACATTCTTTTCAACCTTGTAAGAGTGTAGTACACTCGGTATTCTTGACTTAGAAAGTCTATGTAAAATCTGTGGAGGATTGCTCAATCTGTGAAAAGGTTGCTAGCACCCTGTGAAGCTAGAGTATAGTGGAAAATCTCAAGTGAAACTTGAGTAGACGTAGGCTGAGTTGAAGCCGAACCACTATAAATTTATTTACCTCTCTCTCCCTTATCTCTTTATTTTATTTTAAATTGCCATAACTATATTTCACATTTTTACTATACTAAAATCATTAACTGACATAATTGCTAAGACACTTGTTTTAATTATATTTATCTATTGTGCTAGTCATAATTTTTATTAGGGTATTATTAATTTTAATTGTAAAAACCTAATTCACCCCCCTCTTAGGTTGTCTTTGGGTAACAATCCTGTTGGTCGAGACCATTACTAGTCTCTTCTGTTTGATTGTCATTAGTCTCTTGACTTTGTGTACAATCATAAGTTCTTTTATGTGAACTTAATTCCTGTCATTTCTTGTAAGGAAAAACATGTTCAAAAAACACAGCATTCCTTGACTCTATAATAGTATTCACATTTATATCAGGTATTTCTGATTTATAAGTCATAAACCGATATACACTACTATTCTGAGTATAACCAATAAACACACAATCCACTGTTTTTTATCCTATCTTTGTCTTTTTCGGAACAGGAATTTCAACTTTTGCCAAACACCCCACACTTTTAAGTATTTATAGGAAGGTGGTCGACCTTTCCAAAATTCATATGGAGTGCTGTTGGTTTTCTTATGGGGTATTCTGTTAAGAAACATAATTAGCAGACAATATTGCTTCCCCCAACAAGTTTTGTAGTAAGCCTGAACTTAGTAACACGACATTCATCATTTTTTTAAGGGTTCTATTATTCCTTTCAGCAATTAGATTTTGCTGTGGAGAATAAGGTGCTGTAGTTTGGTGAATAATATCATGTTATGCATAAAATTCATTTAAATGTGTATCATATTCACCACCCCTATCACTTCTAACCATTTTAATGGTTTTACCAAGTTGATTTTCAACTTCGGTTTTGTAGAGTTTAAACATTTCTAAGGCTTCATTTTTACTTCTAAGTAAGTATACATAACAATATCTTGTGCAATCATTGATAAATGTTATGAAATACTTTTTTCCTCCTCTAGTTTGAACAAATTTAAGATCACATACATCAGTATGAATTAATTCTAGAGGTTCGATTTTTCTTTTAACCGATTTAAATGGAGCCTTAGTTAGTTTCACTTCTACACAAATCTCACATTTGTGATTAGGATCAATTTCAAACTTTGGTATATAATCCAAACTAATTAATCTACGCAAAGTATCAAAATTCACATCTCCTAATCTACTATGCCATAAATTTGACTCAAGAAAATAAGCAAAAGATGTGTTATTCTTATTAATAACAAGTTTTGGTACAACCATCATTACATTCAACTTGAAGAGACTATCACTCATGTATCCCTTACCAAACATACACCCTTTGATAATACAAATTTATCAGACTCAAATACAAGCCTAAAACCATTTTTACTTAACAAAGAGTCAAAAACTAAATTCTTCCGAATGTCTGGTACATGCAGTACGTTGTTGAGGGTAAGTTCTTTCCCTGATGTCATCTTCAAGATCACCTTTCCTTGTCCAGCCACAGTAGAAGTAGAAGAATTTCCCATGAAAAGTTGTTCACATTTGCAGCCTCATTGTAAATAGTGAACATCTTCTTGTCCACACAAATGTGACGAGTTGCCCCAGTGTCAATCCACCATTCCTTGGGATTTCCAACCAAGTTAGCCTCAGATACCACGGTAGAGAGATTGATGTCATTTACCCTGTCAAAGATGTAATCTAATTCTGTTACATTGGCTTGATTGGTGGTCTTATTGCTTGTACTTTTGCGATCCTTCTTAGGGCGACGGCAATCAGAAGCTCGATGTCTAGTCTTGCCACAATTAATACATTTACCTTTAACTTTTTATTACCATCGTTGTCGCCTTGTTTTAGGACCACTCCAGTAAAACTTTCTCTTTTTGTTATATGGTTTGTGCACTTTTCAAACCACATTAGCCTTGGACCCAATGGGATTTTTACCATTCATCTTTTCAACCTTTCGGTTATCTTCCTCAATTCTAGTCTTACAATCAATTCATCCACGGTCATCCCTTTACGTTTATGCTTTAAATAATTTTGAAATTCTTCCAAAGCGGTTGGCAACTTTTCACTAAAGCAGCGACTTGGAAAAGACTCGCTAAAGACATACTTTCAGAATGAATATTGTGGGGATATATTTTCTGAGTACCAACACGTGGCAAGGTGACGCCGACGTGTCAGCCGAGGTGCCACGTGTCGTGGTAGTTATGCCGAGGTGATCTCGGAGTTGCCGAGGTTATCTGCGAGAATACCGGAATCCGAGATAAGCGGAGAAGGGACAAGAGTCCTAGGATGAAGAAAGACTTCAGGATGGATAAGGGTAATACTCTTAGGGAGTTTATCCTTATCTCTTAAGAAATCCAAAGTAAGTACTGAATTGGAGTCCATAGAAGTCAGGCTTCTAGTGGGACTAGGATTGAGTAAACTATAAAAGAGAGGCACCCCCGTGGGTCTAAGGTACGCAATTGATACTTTGAGCATTGTTTTTAGCACTATTGATTATCTTTGAGAGATATACTGACTTGATCGTCGGAGTGCCCCCGGGTGGAAGAACCACCGCCGGAGCCTTCTCTTTCTGTGCAGGACAGCAGGGTGCCATCTATTCTGCCTGTGTTCTACAGCTGAATTACTAAGGTGGGCAGTGTGATCGGAAAATCACTCACACAATTTGGCGCCGTCTGTGGGAAAGAAAGACGAATAGATGGCCAGTAACGGACAGAAAGAAAAGATTGGGGACGACGCTCCTACTGGGAGTAACAGACCTATCAACCTTGACGTCGAAGGGGACAACCACAATACAGAAACTCGTAACCAGGGGCACGGAGGAAAAGACGTCGGCCAGGAGGGCGACACTTCAAAGAAGACAGACCAAAGCAGGTACTATAACGAAGATAACCTCCAGGTATGGAGGGATAGGTGCCTACGGAGGGATGAGGAAGTGAAAGAATTGGCAGACAAGTTGGCAGACCTGCAGTCGGTCGTCAACTTCATGATGCAAAACAATGTCATGCAGCCACCGTACCCGCTGCAGGACACGCCGATTCCAGCAATTAATACCCAGAAGGGAGGAAGGAAAACAATTCCCGAAGCACCTCAGCACACCAGGAGCGGAAGGCACTCTCACCCGCCTTCCAGGGAAGTCGGACGAGAGGAGCCGAGACAAGAGAAGTCCCAAAGGACATATCACACGAAGGACCCAGAGCACAAAGAACATCGGCATGTCCAAGGGCAGGCGCTCTGCTTTGACACAACCCATGGAGAAAGATCAAAACGGGCCCACCACGAGGCCGAAAGTAGTGTACCGAAAAGACTGAAGTCCAAAGATAGCCGAGCTCCGGGGAGGAGTAAAGAAGACTTGAGAAATTACCTCAAGAGGAAGGAACAGAATGCTGAAGCCGAGGTTACCTCACCCGACAAGCCGAGGACACCGTTCTCGGTATAACTGGACAAATTTGAGGCACCAAAGAGATTCAGTATGCCGAGGTTTCAAATATACGATGGTAAGTCAGACCCTAACTTCCACGTTGGATTATTCTTGAACTCAATGGCATTATACAGTGGAAACGAGCCGTTGCTCTGCAAAGTGTTCCCCTTGTCCTTTGGGGAGATTGCATCAGATTGGTTCCACAAACTGCCAAAGGGAAGCGTGAAGACTTGGGAAGGCCTGGCCGAGATGTTTGTGGCCAGGTTCGTGACAAACAAGCTGCAGCCATTAAGGGTGGATGCATTAATGGCTCTGAAGATCAGCAAGGATGAAGGCCTTAGGGCCTATGCAAAAAGATACTACGAGGTGTTCAATCGAATACCCGAATGCAACCAAGAAGTGGCGGTCGTGTCTTTCAAGAACGGCTTGAAAGATGATTGTCCACTACGGAAATCTTTGGCAAAGACATTGCCAAAAAGCATGGAAGAGCTCATGGCAAGAATCGAGAAGTATGCCAGAGCCGAGGAGGATATATCGGGGAATAAGGAGGTAAAACAGGAAAAAGGGAACAGCTCGCCGAAGCGAGGCCGAGGTAACAACGGATTTAACAAATCGGAGATAGAATTGAGGGGTAAACAGGCAGTAACGACTGTGTTCCGAATCCCGGTCCACAAAGTCCTGGATCAAATCCGAAATCAACCCTATTTCAGAGCACCAGCAAAGGCCCCAGGGAAATACATGGGAAGGAACGTTGGTAGGCGTTGTGTTTACCACAATGAAGAAGGGCACCTAACTCAGGGTTGCAGAGCCCTAAGAGCACACTTAGAAGACTTAGTAAGACAAGGACATCTGAGGGACCTTGTCGATGAGGCCAGGACAAGAGAAGAACAGGCAAGATTGCCTCAAGCACCAGCAGCCCCGCCTCCCCCAGCACAGCAACCACAGGCAGGGGGACCTAGGGTGGTTAATGTAATTCACTCAAAGGTGAACGAAAACGACATACGGGGGGAGACCCAAAAAGTAAAACACCTGCAACACGTGAACCAGGTCGGACAGAAAAGACCTCGGTCTGAAGAGTGCCAGGGACCGATGATAGCCTTCACCGAAGCCGACCTAGAGATGGTCCAGCATCCGCATAATGATGCCTTGGTAGTATCCCTCCATGTTGGGGAGTGCCAAGTGAAACGCATCCTGATAGATCAAGGCAGCTCTTGTGACATCATGTATGTTAGATGTTACAAGGAGCTGGGCCTTCACCCAGACGACATGGAGCAATCGAATGGCCCGATGGTCGGCTTCAATGGAACGCCGACGTGGCCATTGGGCGCTACAAGCTTGGAAGTACAAGCCGGCACTAAGAAGATCAGGACAGAATTCATTGTGATTGATACACCTTCACCTTACAACATCATCTTGGGAAGGCCATGGTTGCATGCAATGGGGGCAGTTCCCTCAACGTTGCATCAACTATTGCGGTTCCCAACAGAACATGGGATTGAAGAAGTCAGAGGAGATCAACTGCAGGCAAAAAATTGCTCCATGGCAGCAATGAAAACTACCTGCAACATTCAAGAACCAGGGAAGGCAGAGATTGAAGATGAGGACATGGAGGTCCTAGATGATGTCGGCAAGGAGCCAGCCGAGAAAAGTGAAGAAACACTAAAGAAAATCCTCGTCCAGGAGGGCGATGAAGAACGCTTCTTTCTTCTCGGCTCAGGCTTAGCCGAAGAAGAAGAAAGAGAACTGGAAGCTTTTTTGAGAACAAACATAGAGGTGTTCGCCTGGACACCTTATGAAATGCCTGGCATTGACCCCGAGGTCACATGTCACAGACTGAACGTCGACAGGTCGGCCAAACCTGTAATACAACGAGCCAGAAGACCGACGTTGATGCACGTCGAAGCAGTGGAGGAAGAAGTAGATAGACTTCTGGAAGCCAGGGCCATCAGAGAAGTCAATTATCCGACATGGCTATCGAACACTGTGGTGGTAAAGAAGAAAAACGGTAAATGGAGGGTCTGCGTAGATTTTACGAGCCTGAACAAAGCCTGTCCCAAAGACAGCTTTCCTCTGCCCAAGATTGACCAGCTGGTGGATGCCACATCTGGACATGGAAGGATGAGCTTTCTGGATGCTTATAGGGGGTACCACCAGATAGCCATGTACCCCCCAGATGAGGAGAAGACAGCGTTCATCACCCCAAAAGGCCTGTACTGTTACAGAGTAATGCCTTTTGGGTTGAAAAACGCAGGAGCGACTTACCAAAGGCTGGTAACCAAGATGTTCAAACACCTGATTGGCCAAACAGTAGAAGTCTACATCGATGACATGGTCGTGAAGACCAAGGAGCCTAGGGGTCATCTGGCTGACCTAAAAGAGGTCTTTGAAATCCTCAAAACATATCGGCTCCGACTCAACGCATCAAAGTGCGCGTTTGGAGTTGGATCTGGTAAGTTCTTGGGGTACCTGGTGACAAGAAGAGGCATTGAGGCCAGCCCAGATCAGATCAAGGCCATCCTAGATTTACAGAGCCCGACATCGGCAAAACAGGTACAGATGCTTACCGGAAGGGCCGCAGCCCTAAACAGGTTCATAAGCAGAAGCTCAGACAAATGTAAACCTTTCTTCAACCTGGTAAAGAAAGCCACGGATTTCCTTTGGACAGAGGAATGTGAGGCCGCGTTGGCCGACCTAAAGAAGTACCTGACTACGACTCCAGTCCTCTCAACACCTGAACCTGGGGAAGAGCTGTTTTTGTACTTAGCAGTTTCAGAACACGCAGTAAGTGCGGTGTTAATCCGAGAAGAAAAAGGGGAGCAAAAGGCTGTTTACTATGTAAGCAAAACCTTGGCCAACGCAGAAACAAGGTATCTACCCCTAGAGAAATTAATGCTAGCCTTAGTGATGGCTTCAAAGAAGTTGAACCATTACTTTCAGGCGCACAAGATTGTAGTGCTAACAGAGCACCCTTTGAAACCCTTGTTACAGCAGGAGACTTAACTGGAAGGATAGCAAGATGGGCAGTGGCCTTGGGCCAGTACGACCTAGAGTTCAGGCCGAGAACGGCAATTAAGGGCCAAGTTTTGGCCGACTTCGTGGCCGAGTTCACCCCGGAATCCAACGAACATCAGGCTCCGTTGAGCCAAGATGAACGTTGTCCCAGCAAGCAAGGAGAATCCCAGCCAAAGGCAAAAGAACAAAGGAAGGAAAAACTCAGACCCTGCAGCATCTACATCGGCGACTCCTTCAGACTGTTTGTCGATGGAAGTTCAAACCGACAAGGAGCGGGGGCAGGAGTACTACTGATATCTCCAGATGGAGAAATAATAGAACAGTCCATCCGTTTGGGGTTCAAGGCCTCAAACAATGAAGCAGAATACGAAGCATTAATTGCAGGGCTAAAGCTGGCAGCAGCAGCAGAAGCAGATGAGGTAATAGTTTTTTGTGATTCACAGCTTATTGTTAACCAGTCAACAGGAGAATTCGCAGCCAGAGACGAAAGGATGTCGGCATATGCAAAAGAGGTCATCAGATTGGCAGCCTTATTTCAGAACTGCCGACTACTCCAAGTAAGCCGAGATGATAACAGCCACGCCGACGCGTTGGCCAACCTGGCAAGTTCAATGCAGACTGGAAAAACAAGGACAATTATGATTGACTATATGTCGGGCCCGAGCATAGAACCACAGAACACAGAGCAGGAAGCAATGTGTGTGGACATGGGGCCAAGCTGGATGGATGCAATTGTTGCATTCCTGAAAGAAGGAAAGCTGCCAGAAGACCGCAAGGAGGCACATAAGGTCAGATTGAAGTCGGCAAGATTCAGTCTCACAGCGGACGGACATCTCTACAGAAGGTCATTCACTGGACCCCTCTTAAGGTGCGTACACCCTTTGCAGGTTGAAGATTTTTTATATGAAATTCATGAAGGAGTTTGTGGAAGCCACGCTGGAGGCAGATCACTAGCTCACAGGGCCATTACCCAGGGGTATTGGTGGCCCTACATGCAAAAAGATGCAGAAGCATACGTGAAGAAGTGCGAACAATGCCAAAGGTTTGCACCTTTGATACACCAGCCAGCTGCTGACCTGAATCCAGTATCCAGCCCTTGGCCGTTTGCCCAGTGGGGCATGGATCTTGTTGGACAACTTCCCCAGGCAACTGGGCAGAGAAAATACTTGCTGGTAGCAACAGATTACTTCACGAAGTGGATAGAGGCAGAACCTCTTGCCAAAATCCGAGATGTGGACGTCAAGAACTTCATATGGAGAAACATCATCACCAGATTTGGCATTCCAAGAGCCATAGTTGCCGACAACGGAACGCAGTTTGACAGCAAACTCATCAAGAACTTTTGTGCGAAATTCAAAATCAAGAATTACTTTTCAACACCAAGTTTTCCCCAAAGTAATGGGCAAGCAGAAGCATCCAACAAAGTAATTTTGGATGGAATAAAGAAGAGGCTGCAGGCAGCAAAAGGAAAGTGGGTAGACGAATTACCCAACGTGCTTTGGGCATATCGGACTACGCCGAGAAGATCAACAGGGGAATCCCCCTTTGCCATGGCTTATGGCACAGAAGCAGTCATTCCACTGGAAGTCGGCATCCCAGGGATCCGAACCCAGGGAGTTGAGAATGGGACTAATGACATACTCTTAGCCCGAGATCTGGATCTTTTGGAAGAACGAAGAGAGAAAGCTGCAATTCAGCTCGCAGCATACCAGCAACAGCTTGCCAGAGCTTACAACAAGAAGGTCAATCCAAGGGATTTTCAAGTCGGCGACCTAGTCCTGAGAAAAGTCGTCGGCAACAAGAAGGATCCCAGAGAGGGCAAGCTTGGCCCAAACTGGGAAGGACCCTACAGAATCACTTCGGTATTAGGCAATGGAGCCTATCGACTTGAAGATAATGAGGGCAAAGCATTGCCTAGACCATGGAACACTTGTAATCTGAAATTTTTCTATCATTAGATGTTCCTTGTTATTTTTTCAACGTCATCAATAAAATCATAGCAGAATTCCTCTACACTGATAAAAGATGCGCAATATTATTTCTGAATAATGAGAACCCAAGTGGAACTCAGGTTCACATTGGGGGCAAAGAGAAGAAGAATATGCTTAACACTTGTTGAAATTTGTAGCAATTTACAAGTTGAAGTTAAGCCGAGATTATTCCTTATCTTCACTTGTTGAAATTTGTAGCAATTTACAAGTTGAAGTTAAGCGGAGATTATTAAGCTGATTCCTTATCTTCACTTGTTGAAATTTGTAGCAATTTACAAGTTGAAGTTAAGCTGATTCCTTATCTTCACTTGTTGAAATTTATAGCAATTTACAAATTAAAGTTAAGCCGAGATTATTCCTTATCTTCACTTGTTGAAATTTGTAGCAATTTACAAGTTGAAGTTAAGCCGAGATTACAGTTTCTCTTCGCTTGTTGAAATTTGTAGCAATTTACAAGTCGGAGTAAAGCCGAGGTTATTGCTTAAACACTTGTAGAAATTTACAAGTTGGTTAACCCGAAGAAGATGCTTAACACTTGTTGAAATTTGTAGCAATTTACAAGATGACGTTAAGCCGACATATGATCATCTGTTGAAATTTGCAGCAATTTACAGGTTGAAGTAAAAGCTAAGTATATTGTTTAAACACTTGTTGAAATTTGTAGCAATTTACAAGTAGATCATTGTTTAGCACTTGTTATAACTTGAGGAAAGTTTATAGGTTGAAATTAAAACAGTATGTGTTTTACACTTGTTGAAATTTATGAAAAGTTTGCAGGTCAGTATCTTGCCGAAGTAAAGCTTGTAGTTATTATACCCGAGGTATGTAACCCCGAGAAGATTGCACAAAGGAGGCAAAGTATGAAAGGCATGCAAAATATTCTAAGTATAGAATCATACAGAAGTAATCAAGAGAAAATAAAGATTGAGGCATTCAGACAATACAGTTGTAGTTTTTTATTAAAGAGGGAACAATCAAAGCGTAACTGTTCAGAAGAAGGCACATCGGCCACGTAAAAGCTCACAAAGTACAAAAGAAACGAAAGAAAAGACATGTAAGCTAAGATTCCTCAACAGTAGCAGTTGGTTGAGTCTGAGGTTCAGATGATTGCTGGGTCGATGCCTCGGCTGCCTTTTCTGCCACGATCTCGGCATCAATTTCGGCAAGTGTTTGATCAAGACTTTTATCGGTTGAAGGAACGTCAGATGATGCTTGCTCAGGAGTAGCCTCCTTGACAACCTCCTCATCCTCCTCCTCATGAGTCAAGTCTAGGACTTGATCATCCTGAAGAGGAGACTTGGTCTCATTGGCGTCTTTAGGCTTCCTTACTAAAGCCTCATCATCATCCTTATCCTCATCCTCAGATTCGGACTCAGATTCGTCTTCAGCTTGACTTGGAGGTGGAGGTGGAGGGAATGGAAGAGGAATAGCGTCGGCTTTGCGCAGTGGTGAATCATCAGGGATATTGAGCTTTTTTGCCAGGGACATCCAACCAAGGGAGAAGCCCCTGTTGCATGCCTGCCTGACTTGTAATTTGTATTCCTCTGTAACGTCGGCCATTCCCTGAGCATAGGCCTTTTCGTCGGTCGCTTTGATTTCAGCGTCTTTAGTGGCCAAGGCCTCCTGAAGTTCCTTTTCGGCTTGGGCCTTTTTGTCCTCGGCCTCTCTCTTCTCGGCCTCGGCGACCTTCCTTATGGCCTCGGCAGATTCAGCTTTTTCCTCGGCTATCTGTTGGGCCTTAGTGGCAGCCTCGGCCTGGTCTTCCAGCTTCTTCATTTTTAATTGAAGGCTTTTGTTGGTCTTCTGAAGGGAAGAAAACTCCCTCTTCATCTCGGTCAACTTCTCTCGATTCTTAAACGATTGCATTGAAAAAGAATGGGCATGCTGGATGGCCTGAAAGAAAACAGAAGTATTAGAAAATATTTTAAGTGTGAAACAGAAAGAAAGAAAAAGTACCAAGCAGGAACACTTACTTGAACTGAGTGCTGTAGCATTAGAGCATAATTCTCGTACTCACTGTACCCGGCATTTCGCTCCAGATCGCCAGGAAGAAGCAGCGCCGTACTGAGGGCAACGCCGACATTAATGTCATCGGCGCTTTCACTGGTCATAATTGGCCTGTCTTCCAAAGTAATTTGGGGGCCCAAGGGACATCAGGTTTTTTGGACTCCGAGGTAGTTGCTGAGGACGACCTCGGCTTCTTTGACTTTGTGGACTCAGAGGGTTGGGCTTCAGCAGACCTTTTGGCAGAAACAGAAGAAGTCTTCTTACTCTCAGCCAGTTTGGAAATAGGCAAAGTGTCCTCAGATTCAACCTGAGTTACTTTGGCCTTTGACTGAGCTTTCTTGGTTCTTTTCGGCTTCGGTGGGGGCATGGTTTGCGATGGTTGATCGTCGACATCGGTAGGGAGGTCGGCTAGGAGATCTTCAGCAACAGGTTTTGGGCGACCCATCTCAGCAGTTCGGACAAGTCTTCGCCGACGTTTCCGTTCAGGTACAGGGATCAAGTATGGAGCCGAAGTTGATGGCTGATCAGCTGGATCCGATGTTGATCCTTGATCTGTTCGGGATACAGACACAGTTTGGGTTGTGGCAGAAGGTGGAGAAAGGCTTTTCTTCTTCCTTTTAGGGACGTCGGGCAAAATCGACTTGTATGTTGGAATGAAGTTAAGAAGCAAAGGCGCTTTCCTTTTCTGGACTGGCAAGTCCAAAAGCTTCTTCAAATCCTTGCTGGGGACGTAGGATTGGCGAAAGCTTTTCGGTGGCTTACGAACATCTGCAAGAAGAACAGACATTAGAAACAGACAGAGTATTGAGGACTTGAAAAGAAACAACTAAGTATTGACACTGGGCTCTTACCCTTGCCCTCTTTAACTGACCGAGGAAGAGGGTAGAGATGGGCATCCTCGTCTGGGGCAAACTCCCAATTTCCCGAGGTAATGAGGTAGTCATCTCCAGCCCCCTTGTTGGAGTCTGGGAGGTCGGCTACAATTTTGAACTCTGTAGACCTCGGCTTAAGATAATAGACGTAGCCTTTTTCTTTCAGATTGAGGGCACACATGGTGTAACAGTACTGAATATCAGCTAAAGTTATCCTAACATTTTCCTGTTTGGCTAAGGCTATAATACCATTAATCACTCGATAAGAGTTAATGGTAAGTTGCATGGGGTTCAACTTATAGTAATGGAGAACTTCACGAAAAAGGGGATTAAGTGGAAGCCGAAGTCCACATTCAGTAAAAGCAACAATGGGAAAGGGCATCGTATCATCTGTGGGCATGATAGAGTCGTCATCCCCAGCCAGTCTCAGATGGACGTCGGCAGGAATGGCGAACTCTTCCCTAAAGTATTCAAGTTTGGTTGGGGTATCTACCCTATGTTTCCACATGCCCATAATGTCGGCGTAAAGGTATTCGACTTCAGAAAGGGGATGTTCTTAAAGGGTTTTTAAGACCTCGGCAAAACCTAGGTAAATACTGATTAGGGGCACAGATCTGGAAGGAAACACAGAAAACAAGAAACAAAGAATGAAGTTTCAAAATCAAGAACAGAGGTAGGGTTCTCAAAAGTATAAAGAATACAGGAGATATAGGGTCAAGAACAGTGACAAAAAAGTGATGAAACAGTACAAGTGTTCAAGACATAGACAAAAACAAAATTAAAGCATTCAGATATGTGGTTCGCAAGATAGATGTTTGAACAAGACAGTAATGGCAAACTAATAATGAAGAATATCGAAGGCGTTAAGAACGAAAGGAACGGTGGCTTACCAGGAAAAATGAAGCCGGTATAAAGATTGCCGAAGTCAGGCGACGGTTGCAGACACAACGGAATGACGAAAGCTTCACTGGAATGGAAGAATGATAGCAGTTGCAGAGCTTGAGGTTTGAGCAATGGCAGATTCAAGGGAAAGAGTTTAGAGAGAGAGAAAGTAAGTAAAATCGATTGCAAAAGTGAAGAGACAAAAGCAAGAGGCAAAAGTTTTGTCAAAAAACTTGAAACGGCGGCAAAAATAGAAGCATTTATTACGCCTGGAATATCGCATGCGTCAGACGGCGCAGACAGATGCAAGACGGCTTACAAGCGCGTCACAGGCACGAGCCAATGAAGATGAAACACGTAAGTAGAACGGTTGAAAAGTGATGCATGACAGCTCATGCGCGTAAAAGAGTTCAGTGGAATTCTTATTCCTGAAAGAAGACATGTCGGCCTAAAAATGAATGATCTCGGCTGAAGAGTTCTTTTGCCGACATACTAGAAAGAGGAACGATATAGGTTCCATCACCTCAGAATACCGAGGTAATAGAACCTAGGGGGCAGTTGTGGGATATATTTTCTGAGTACCAACACGTGGCAAGGTGACGCCGACGTGTCAGCCGAGGTGCCACGTGTCGTGGTAGTTATGCCGAGGTGATCTCGGAGTTGCCGAGGTTATCTGCGAGAATACCGGAATCCGAGATAAGCGGAGAAGGGACAAGAGTCCTAGGATGAAGAAAGACTTCAGGATGGATAAGGGTAATACTCTTAGGGAGTTTATCCTTATCTCTTAAGAAATCCAAAGTAAGTACTGAATTGGAGTCCATAGAAGTCAGGCTTCTAGTGGGACTAGGATTGAGTAAACTATAAAAGAGAGGCACCCCCGTGGGTCTAAGGTACGCAATTGATACTTTGAGCATTGTTTTTAGCACTATTGATTATCTTTGAGAGATATACTGACTTGATCGTCGGAGTGCCCCCGGGTGGAAGAACCACCGCCGGAGCCTTTTCTTTCTGTGCAGGACAGCAGGGTGCCATCTATTCTGCCTGTGTTCTACAGTTGAATTACTAAGGTGGGCAGTGTGATCGGAAAATCACTCACACAAATATCATGCAAAATTATTTGAAAATTTTGAACTTGAGAAATTACCGTTTGGGAGTCTACCATAACGAAGTTCAGAAATTTACCGACAACAAATTTCTTTGTGTCGGCATCCTCTGTCTTGTATTTTTTCTCCAAAGAATCCCACAATTCTTTTGTTGTTTTTAAAGGGCTGTAAACATTATACAGCATGTTGTCAAGGCCATTGAGGATATAGTTTTTGCACAGAAAATCAGAGTGTTTCCAAGTGTCTACAGCGGCAACAACTTGCCAATCACTTTCATCCTCTCTAAGTACTAAAGCCTCTTCACGGAGAAACCGGACCAGATTTAGAGTTGTAAGATAAAACAGCATTTTCTGCTACCATCTCTTAAACTCAGTACCGTTAAATTTTTCCAATTTTTCTTCATGATTTATTGGAACTTGAACATGGTTCTGGATAGAGACCAGAGTCGGTGTAACGATCGGATTTGGAATAGTACTTTCAGGAGCCATAATATCTGATTACAAAAAATTAGAAAAAACCAAAACCAAATTAATTTCCTAATTACTAAAACCAGAAAATAAATTATAACACAAAAATAATTTTACTTTTCTTGTTACTAAAACTAGAAAAATAAAATACCACAATAATTTTTTGTAACACAAATTAATATTCTGCAATTGTTAATGACACCAGTATATTACTACTAGTTGTCAAAGAAAATAAACAGTATATTACTACTATTTGTCAAACAGTATATTACTACTATTTGTATTTTCCAACCAGAATATCACTTTGTGAAAGCACAGAAAAATAAATACAATGAAGACACCAAAAATGCTCTGACTTAAGATTGTTGGACAATTTTCACTGTATTTAAATATATATATATATATATATATATATATATATATATATATATATGTTTATGTACTTAACAACAAACAGAATACAAAAGAAATAAAGGAGAGAGATTGTTTGATTACAAAAATCAAACCGGTAAATAAAAATAAATAAATAAATAAAGACAGATTTTTATTTTATTTACAAAAAACAAAATCAAATTTTGATATAAAAACATAAAATAAATAAACAACTTACTTTATTAATTTCTCGAACAAAGTTTTTGATCAAGTCTAGTGTTTAACACTGTGTCCTTAAGATAGATTCGTCCTCTCCACGGTACTTTCAAATTGTGGACGTTTATCTCCCATGATAAAATGATCAACAACGAATAATTGCAGCATTACAAATTATTCGCACAACAAACACACTTAGTATATACACTCTTTCTCACAGAAAATTAATGCAATTAATGCAGCAAAATGCAAAGATGAATGGCAGTAGAGAAGAATGAAAATTGGAGTAAAAATCCAAATGAGGGACTACCTTTATATAGGAAAATTTGTGGCTGTTTGGTTTGAATCCAACAAGTATAGTACCTGTTCTGTTTAAATTAAACAGATACAAATCTATTTGAATTTAAATTAAAATAGGTAAGGGTTTTTTGAACTGAAACTGTTCTGGGTTTGAACAGATTTGGATCTGTTGGACAGATATGGAATTGTACAGAAATTCTGAAGACGTGCAAACAGATTTGAATTCAAAAATTGAAATTAAACTGGACAGATTTTCAGAATTAATTTTGAATTCTGGACAGATTTTATTTTACCAAAAAATAAAATTAAATTCAAATATTTTTGGTCCAAAAATATAGGTATTGGGCAGAACAAGCCCAACCCAACCTCACACCATGCACTTGCGCCTAGGCCCAACCCGCCCATGTGTTTATTTTTGGGTCTAATGGGTCTAGCCTAATTTGCCCATAACATCTCCCTTCTACAAACTTAGGGTGCCCCTTGGGACCCTCCCCAAGTTACAATCCCAAGCTTTATAAACCCATAAATTTTTTCCCACCAAACCAATGTGGGACAAGCCTTTATTCAAATCTTAAGGAATTTTCACCAAAAACTCCATTTCCATAGAGCTCACTTTGGTTTCAATTTCCCATTCACCCGATAATGGTTTTGAGCAATCAAATATACTACGTGAATCACAACGCGGCATAGAACGTGTTACCACTTAGACCAGCCAACTTTGGCGCATAAATCTAAAAAATAGACCAAAATTAAGAAAAATCTGTTTTTCTAAAACTTTCAAAACCCATTTCTAACAAACCCCTCTCTCACTCCTAGTTTGCCTGCAATTCAAAAGGGGAGGGGGTAAGCAAGAGTCTTGACGAGCTGTGATTCTTTTACCATTAAACACCCCCCATAGTTTCACTCCTCAAACGTGATTTGCAATGAAAATTATACTGTGCCCCCCTAGTTTCACTCCTCAAACGTGATTTGCAATGAAAATTATATTGTGCCGCAGGAATAAATACAGGCTGTGTTTTAATTAAAAAATCAGTGGGCTCATCAATAAAATCTTCTTTTTAGGAGACAACAATGATATGTGTCTTAACATGAGTGATATAGAATAATATTCTAATACTATCAAATAATTTCAATTTGTAACTTGGGGGCTATTTGTTTCAATTTTTCTTAATTGCTTATAGTTATTTGTTTATTTTTTTTTTTTATATTTGGAGACTTTTTTTTTTTAACAAGTTAAAGGAAGAGTATTTCTAACTTATCAATTTTTAAAGAGAAGGGCAGGACCGGCCCCAAGTTATTTGGAACCTAAGGTAAACTTTTGAAATTGAGCCTTCTATGTACAATTAAAAGAAAAGAAAAAGTTTTGATACAATGATATGTACTTACAAATTTTTATTTTTTTATTTTTGTGTTAATACCCACACAAATTATACTTGATTATATAATCACTAAAATTATATACTAGATTCACTCACATAGATCAAGACAAAGATATCATTACAAGAACTTAAAATATATATATATATATATGATTTTGTTGCTTTATGATTTAACAAAATCTAAATTACCATAATAATAATAAAAATAATAAATAAATAAAATAAAACATAATACAAAATAAAAAATGAACCAACTAAAACAAAGTATTGGTTAAATATTACTTTTTTGATATTTTAGATGTAAAATTACTAATTAAAA
Organism: Camellia japonica; assembly: GCA_030407325.1. Classification (NCBI taxonomy): domain Eukaryota; kingdom Viridiplantae; phylum Streptophyta; class Magnoliopsida; order Ericales; family Theaceae; genus Camellia; species Camellia japonica. The sequence goes on from JAPPVO010000007.1 coordinate 100,012,139, forward strand.
CATTTATAATTTATAAGGGCCTTTAGTTTAGATCGTGAATTTAGATTAGTTGAATCGGATCATTATTTATTGCCTACCAATGCTATAAGATCTAAAATTAGTTGAACCTAAAGGTAAGAATTTTGACATGACTCAAGCTAAAAATGATGCATGGTATTTTTAACTGGGAGTGAAAGTTTTGACATAACACATTAACTGGACATAAACAAAAAAGGTCACGATACAATAATAAGAAGGAAAAAAAAAAAAGAGCAATGCTATATATAAATCCATTTCTTACATCATTTTCTCACTCTTGAACACAAAGCAACATAATCCGTGTTCATAAATGTATATGAGACCCACTTACTTATGTCTTAGAATGAGAAAATGAAGTAATAATTTTATATGTGAAATTGAATAAATTAGATTTATATCGAGGCAATGCTGACATGAACTTAAAATAGCACGACACAACACCCACCCCTGGTTGGGGATACCTTTTTTGTCTCATCAAGGCCAACTTTGGCAATAATACTATTGACATCTACTTTTTAATTATTAATCTTTAACTTAAAATAAATTATAACAAACAAGTTCTCTACTCTATAGAAGTATTGTAGGTAGGAGTGTAAACGGTTTGATTCGATCGATATTGAAGGTAAGCTTAGCACTAAATTAATTATTTCAGTTTTGATGATTGAGGAACCGATACAAACGGTATATTACAGTTTGATTCAATTTTATTGATTTGATGTAAAAGAGGAATTTGCATGAAACTTTAAAGGGTTATATAAAAATTTATAGAATTTCACATTGAAAATAAATGAAGAAAAGATATAAAAATTCTCCTTCCAAATTTTTATCAAAAAAGAACATTATATTAGTCACTCATCATATAATGCTCAAAAAATTAAAATATAAAAATATTTAAATATAATATTCAATTGATTCAATTTACATCGATATAAAAAAATTTAAAATCAAAATAGACCGTATGTCATAAAAAAACAGATTAAAAATTAAAATTTCATTCAATTTCAATCGGTCAATTCGGTTGTATTGGTTTTTCTTACCCCTAATTGTGGGGGTCTCCTTCCTCATGTTGTGGGGTAGCAAGGTCAATTTCAAAGAAGAGTGAGGACTAGTAGTAGAGCATACTTTTCTTGTGAACACAACATTGAAACTCTTGCTTTTCGCCATTGATAGCTTGGCAAGGCATAGCACGGGTGAGAAAAGCATAAAAATTAGATGGTGACTTTGGCACTAAATTTGAATCAAAACTTCAAAAGCGTATTTCCGTGAATGTTATTAGTTCACCTTTGTTTGTCTCTCTATTATTAGCCTCTCAATTAAACCTATCACATAATAGCTCTCAACTCCACAAGTTTATATGAAATTCTATAAGATTTGTATTATGATTTAATATCAAATACAAACACCAACAACCAATAACAATTCCCAAACTATCAATTATAAATCTAACCCAATATACGAAGAATTGAACTAGAATTATTCACAAATTGAATTAAAAGACAAATAATTTAATGTGGAAACAACCACTACTGAAGCACTTCTAATGGTGATTGAAAAACCACGAGCCAAACAAGGCCTAACATTATAGATAGAGCATCTACCATTGAGTAAAAAAGGAAGCCAAAGAAATAATTTAACTTCTTTCAACCAAAAATTAATAAAAATAAAATAAAATAATTTTTTTATTTATCTTTTCCTTTTGTCCACATACTTCAAAAATTTGGCAAATAATGAGTTCAATTTTGTTCACACTTTCAAAGTATTTGAACAATACACTATATTGAATCTTATCAAGGACAACCAAATGAAAGAAATAAATTTAACTTCTTTCACTTGTTCTTTCTTATCTTGTCCACAAATCCATGATTCAAACCTAGTCCAAGTCTCAACATACTTCAAGAATTATAAGCCAACAGGGATAGTTCAAATCTCACCAGAGGTGAAGTTGGGTGATAGCGCCCTTAACTTGTATCTGCACAATTTGTCATCCGTTGTAGGTTCAATCCACAACCACTGCTTAGAAGCTCCCTATCCCACATTTAGGAGTAGACTAGACAATCCTAAGAAGAAAAATTCTACAAATGATGGAAATATTACCTTGGAAGTATAACTCCAGGACAATGGAACAATGGAAACAAATCCATTTCACTTTGAGAATGGGCCTTTGCACTATAACTCCAGCAATAATTGCCTATTTTAACATATGAACCATACCTTCCAGCAGTAATTCTACTCTCTTATTGCCGGAGTTCCAGCCCCAACAGGCAGCCGTTGATGTGATACAAAAGGAATCCAAGTCGGTTGAACATTGTTGTATGCTTCCCTGAGATCACTGTTACACATCTAAAATTAGATCTTGTATGTCGTTTGATGCTGTCTGATACACTAAAATACAATGCTTTTATTGCCGAATAAATATGCAGAAACAAACATTAATCATCGTACACCAGACATGTAATGAGAACAATCAAAATCGCTCGAAAGAAAGAGGACTTAAAAGCGACTCTTCAAGTTCTCGAAAACCTCGGTAGACAGCCTCTGTTTGGTTCTGGGAAAGAGCTAACCTCCGCACTTCAGTCATATACCTGTTACATTCCCATCCAAGAAATAGAATAGAGACTTGAGAATTTGAAGCATGAGCAAAACACTAGAAAAGTAAATAACGTAATTCAATAATAAAACAATTACAAAATGAAAAACTTTCTATCTTAATGTATACCAAAGTCCATAATAAAATGCAAATTTTAGTGTTGAGCAAGTTGCGAAAAGTATAAAGATGAAAGAGGTGATAAACCCCTCTCTGAACAATGGAAAACTGGAATCAACTTCTCTCTCCCATTCATCAGCCCCCAAATTTTGGTTCGCAAATCATCATGAAAAGGCACACCATTATTTCAAGACATTTTTATTCATACAAGCAAATTCTCCAAAATTATCAACCTTTCACTTCATTATGTCATCATACCAAAAGGCATCCTATGCATATGGTATTAACTGAATGTAGGTAGGGAAAGAAAAAGAAAGTATGCAGAGCACATTAGTTATTAGGTGGCAGATCTACGTAACACATGATTACCATTTCTACCAGAGTAATCCTTTCAAAACTCCACATGTCGTTCTTAGTGTTTAATCGTTTATACAGGATTATCATAAAATAACAACCTTATAGGACATAACCTTGAGAATATATGGGTCCAATTGGCTCAGCCATGAAATTTATGAAAAATTTCTAAGTTTTATCATATCTTTGATTACTCTTGCTTGAACCACATTTGCACTGCACCCTAGTGAGTTAAAGTTTTGATTGTCACGTGAAAGAGGTAAGAGCAGTGAGGATTTGTTGAGATTTGGTAGGCTAGGGTTTTGGTGTTAAAACAAGTTGGTTTGCCTGATGTGAGGAGCACCACAAGCATTAGTTACTTTGAGAAGAAAAGCAAAAGGACAAAGGAAAAAATAATAAGAGGAAAGAAGAGATTTACACTTGCAAAACATACAATCTGAAATTCTCATAAATTCATGTAGCCAACCTTACTCGAGTGGAATACAAAGCTTAGTTTGGGTTGGGTTGGTTTGGTTTACATGCAATTTATACTGTTAGGATTCCCTAAATTTATTAAAATCACAATTCACAAATGTTAAATTTTGACTATTTGACAACTAATACTGTACTGGACCTATATATTTTTTAAATTTAATAATGTGATACTGTAAGTTGACCCAAAAGAACGACCATGGACCTATACTATAGTCCATGTCTATCAAAACCAAAAATCAACAACTATGGTTAACAAATAAAATCTGGTAAAACATTACAAATAAATAAAAATAATGAAAAGGAAAGAAAACTATCCAGCAATATAATAACTTACAAAACATAAAAGTAGGACTTCAATCAACCCTAAAGTTCATAACATAAGGTCCTAATCGGTTCCCATGTAAAATTATCACTTTGCTGCTTCTTTGTGTGCTCTCTGTTGCAAGTACACCTTTAAATTGTCATAGAAGGTTGTGCTCAAAAGTCTGAACTCTAGCTTCAAAACTTATCCTTCCAAATACAATGTGTCAAATCTATTGTTGTTTGCGATTTGAAAAGTCCTATCTATGTTTGCAACGTCTTTTCTAAAAATCTGTATGCGTGTCCGTTTCTATTTCTAAGCAATTCGTAATTTAACAGTGGTCTATGCCGTGGAAAGAATCAGTAGTTTGATCCAGATTGATGAGTTGGTAAACATGTGTTGTACAAGTACAATTCAAAATGATTTAATCAGTTTTGCACTATTTCATTGGAATAAAGACACTACGAAATTATAAAAACCTAATTCTCCTAACTGAAAATTGCAGTGGTTGTGGACACACATGGAGGGGGTTGGTAAGAATGGTATGTTTCTACAGCACCCAACTCACAAAAAAAATGCTGAGTTGAAAACAGAATTTTAAACCTTCAGATGAGGTCAGCAAATTGACATTGTGTCAAAAGATTTGAATGCAGCAAGAGGCAGGCTCGAATGGTTTCATGAATGCATATAATTCATAAATCTCAATCCCTAAAAAAATATTCACTCTGTTTGGTTTCAGTTTTCAAAATTCACTTTTCAAAAAATTCTATTTTTTTGTTTTCCGTATTTTTTTGTTTTCACTGAATTTTTTTTTTATATTTTAAGCAATTTTTTTAATTTTTAGACACACCTAATATAAATACACTTAAAAAGTATAATATTTGTGAAAAAAATCTTTAAAAATTCACTAAATACCAAAAATATAAAAAATAATAATAATAATACAGAACTTTAATACATTTTTTGTATTTTTGTGTATTTATTAATTTTTTAATATATTTTTTCACAAATATTTACTATTTAGATACATCTAAGTAAGGTGCATCTAAAAAAGTAAAAAAATTACTTAAAATTTGAAAAATATTCTCTAAAAAAAAAAAATTCAATTTCCAAAAACTGAATTCAGAAAACTAAAACCAAATACACTGATTGCTACAAATGAATACTTTATGAACCCAAGTGGAATTAACAACGAATAAGAAATTGACCTGTTCGCCGCACTCGTGATCTTGTCACGAACCCCTTCGTTAAATATTGTTGTTTGCTCCAGTGAGAATGTTCCACCAAGAATGAGAGATGCTCCGGTAGTACTTGTATTCATTCTCTGCGCAAATACAGACATTGCCCACTCACGAAGTATTACCAGCACTGAACGGAGGAGACGCAATCTCAAATTTGGTGATGGCAAAATTGCCCCAGTTGATAACAGCTGGTCGTAAGTATTCAAGACAGGTTCTATTGCACCCTTGCAGGCAGCAAGAAGAGCCCTTGCGACATCGTCATCTCCAACAGATTCAACCCCTGAAACCAATCGCTCCTACAAAAATGACAACATATCAGGTATACAAGTCAGTCAGCAATAGCATTAATCATATGAAACCACTGGAGGAGGGAAAACAAAAATAAAATAAAATAAAATAAGAAAAAATTGAATAAAACAGCAAAAAAAAAAAAAGGAAGAAAAGGAACAAAAATGGAAATAAAGTAAAAGAAAAGTACCAGTGCAGCCTTCTCAAGGTGAAGGCACAATGTATCTAAAGGTAAAACAGCTCCATCTCCGGGATAAACATGGGAACCAACCCTCTTTAGTACTGCACAAGCTTCAGCAATGCCACCCCTTGAAAGAGCTTGATCAATGAGTCTTGCCCATGTCTCTCTCACAATGCTACTATCAGCATCACCAGAATAGTTTGCAAAATACAGCATTTCGAGACATATCTGAAAGCAGAAAACAAAAGCAGGAAAACCCATCGGATACAAATAAAGCAAAAATGCTAAACACTACTCAATCAGAAATTCAGTAACTGGCTGCATCCTGCATGGGCCCCGCCAACTTTGTCAAAGTGGATTCTCACAAACAACCACAGAGAGAGAGAGAGAGAGAGAGAGAGAATACAATTCAAGTTCGTATACCCATATTTGGGATCAGAGAACTGGGAAAATTCTAGAGACTAAATACATCTCTTCATGTGCATTAGTGAAACTTTGCATGAAGTTCTAGACTATAATATATGGGGAAAGGAATTAAAACCATTGAAAGACACAGAAAAAAAAAAGTATTGTAATGTCCAGCATAAAATAAAAAAACTAAAAAAAAAAAACAACTAAAAAGAAGTATGATAATCAAATAGAAAGAAATGGAAAAGGAACAGATTTTCCATCAATATTGTAATGTCCAGCAACTAGGAGATAATCAGATAATATTCTTTGAAACTAACTTATGGTAGGTGCCTTTAATTCTTCTGTAAGGCCTCATTTTTTTAGGGGATTGGTTTGGAAGGGGAGATTTGGTCCCCTTTTTTCCCCCGGGATTGTGTAAGTGGTATTACTCAGTGTCGTCAAATCATGATACATATCGTGTATCGTTGTTCTAATTTAATGTATCGCGTATCGTAAAATATGTTAACATATAAAAATATAAGTTGAAAAAATATTATTATAGCACAAACTATAAATATATATCACCAAAAAGAAGTTTTGAAGATACAAAATTTCTAGTCTCCATTCCAACCATATATATAGCTAATAAACATAGCAAAAAAGAAAAAAAACTGTCTTAAATAAGAAATCAAAATAATAAATATGTTGACAGCGCAAAGCTTTTGAGACTTCTGGGATTCTTTTTTAATAAAAAAGTAAACAAAAAATAATAAATAAATGGACCAATAATAGCTGTTTTCCAGCAGCACCCAAACACTTACTTGTTTCATTAACAGACCAAGTGAGGCCAAGAAGCTATTTATTATAGCTTTGTTTCCAAACAGCCAATATATTGACCACAGCAGATAAAAAATTCTTTTACCCTCACTTTGTTCTATATCTCTTTGTCTTCGATTGACAAGAACACACCGCACAAACAGAGAAGAGCAGAGAAGTGATCGAACTTCTGCAACAGCCAAATCAACACCAGATCAACTCTAGGAACTCAGATTTGGAGATGGGTCACTCTTTTTTTTTCCCGGAAAAACAATCGCGATTAGCATGGAAGAAGGCTGCATTTATTTCAATTCTTGTATCGAACAATATGTGAAGAATCGCGATACAAATCGAATCGAATGATACTATTTTTGTATTGACCAATACAAGTTTATCTGCAATACAATATGTGATATGTATCTTTTTCTCACTGATACGAGACGTATCGTACGATAAATATTGCGTATCGTACGATATTGATAACACTGATATTACTAATCCCCCTTATGGGGGATTAAATGGGGTATAAATAATACCACCTCTCCCATGGAATTTACTTATATCGTGCCATGAAATAATCTCCCTCCTTCCAGCCAACTGTTATACTAATAATCCTTCCCCCTTATCCATCCTATATCCCACCACCTCTCTCTCTCCCCCTCTTTTTCAGATTTCTTTTCGGTCTCTTTGATTTACAATGTCTCTCTCTCTTTCTTCGACCAACGATTTCAAATCTATGGCATCCACGGTGCCGCTATAACTGTATCAACCATCACCGCCACCACTTCTACTACCATCGCCATATCCATCGGTGTTACTCCACCATTATTCACTACGACTCTTTACTGTCAACCGCCATTCAATACCGTTCACACATCTCCGATTCAAATCTAATTGATCTCATCGTTTGCTCTCTCTCTCTCTCTCCAACACCATCCATCTATCGTCAATTTGTTTGGTTTATATGTTATTGATTGATATCAAGATTTGTTATTTTTTCAAGTTCATTGATTTTAGATTTTCGCTAGAATTAGTCAGTGAAATTTCACTGACTTGCACAATTGCACTGGATTCAATCAATGAAATTTCACTGACTCAATCTCTGACTTGCATTGGATTAAGTTAGTGAATTTCACTGAGTTGTGTAATTGCACTGGCTTCAATTAGTGAAATTTACTGACTCAGTCTCTATCAATTTCTAATTGATGCCAGTGAAATTTCACTAAGTCTCTGTCAATTTCTGATTGATGCTAGTGGAATTTCACTTCACTTGTGCAATTGCATTGGCTTCAACCAGTGAAATTTCTAGTAATTAAAGACCTAACTTTTGCAATTGACCCACAATTTTTTATCTTTTAGAGTTCAAAAAAATATTTTTCACTGATTTTGCACAATGAAGTTTCACCATGCAGAGTTTGAGAAATTTCACTATATATACAATGAAATTTTACTGATTTAATATAGAAAATTTTAAAATTTGTAATTTTGGAACCTTCAATTTGGACTTTTTAGTAATAAATATAGAATTAAGGACCTAATTTTGGCAATTAATAATCAATTTTTGTACAAAGTCAGAGAAATTTCACTGTAACATACAAACGCAGTAAAATTTCATGAATTTTTTTTTCTTCAAAATTTCATGGTACTCATGCTACTTGTTTGAAAGATATTGTCAATATAGGACTCTAAAATATAAATTTTACAAAAAAATAAAGATGTAAATCAAAAGTTATTAAATTTTAAAGTTTTGAAATAACTTAAACAATGTAAAAGGTACCTAACTGTTGGAGGCTATTTTTGTCCAAAATGGTTAACTGTGTTTGTTGGAGGACCTAAACTACTACTAGAAAATTGTTTGTCCTTATTCTTCTAAAATCTAAAGTAATATTAGTAGGGAGCTTAAAAAAATAAAAATAAAAAACTATATATAATCCCATCCATTATCCCAATATTACCCCCACTAACCCCAACCACAATCTCATGGTATCCAATCTCCCCTTAAATTAATCCAGCAATCAAACGTGGCCTAAAAGGCAACTTTGTCTCTCCTGTATAAATTAATATAATCATGAGCTTTTAGTGAGACAATAGGGAAGCAACCTAATTACAAAGGAAACCATGTTTAAAGAGAAAAAAACAAAGGTAGCAAAGTGAAAACATTTTACAAAGCTAAGGATATCCAACTAAACAAGATGGCAACAAAACAGCTATTAAGTATATGCAACGGGTCCTCAGGATCACAAAAAGAACTCCTTTAATGTTTGCTCCAAATGGACCACACAAAGCATAGGGGTGAAGAATATACCTCCCAAAGCTCAAACGGAACTGCATATTCATTATATAGTTGAGTGATGCTCTTTAAATCCAATGATAACTCTTTGAGCTTTTCACGTATAGAGTTCACAAAATTGGCATCAACACAGCTGCTATCAGGAGACGAGTCACTTGGAGCAGATTCAGATGTTCTAGGGGGTGCCTCAAACTTAGAGGCTATGGCCTCCAATTCCTCTTTGATCTTTATTTGAAATCGAAGAACAGCAAGCTTCCCTTCAAGCAAATCCAGAAGGCCATCATCAAAAGCACCATGAGTAGAACCTACTAGACCATCACTATTGCTTGCATTCTTTGCCTGCAGAACTGCATTACTTAGGTACTGACGCCTGACATTGCCAAATGGGAAAGGAATAAAATTATCAGAAAGTGACCAGAGTACAGGAAAAATTCATGTCATTTCAAAGAGAAATGATTTATGATTTGACAACCAACGTAAGTTTGGGTCAAACCATACTTCACTCGTTAAAATTTTTTTTGTTTCAGCACAAGTTTATGAAGGCATTAACTTTTTTCTAAAATCTGAAAGCAAGAAACTACTAAGGGTTCACCTTGATTAAGCTGACAACTCAGATAAACTGACTAAGCCAAACCACAAAACATGCATCTGATGTTCTTTTATGAGAGTGAAATAGACTTCATGTGGAGAAAAAATAAATGATAGAAGAGAAAATCATTATTATTCCCTCTGAAAGAATGAAAAGAGGAAAATAGGAACACAGGAGGAACATCATCCTAAGTAACTCCTAGGAGACATTTAACCCCACCATGAAAAGGAAACAGTAGATGAATTTGCTTCCTCATACAACCAGATGCAAATCCAAGCTTCTAGAGATGCCAATTGTATCTAAAGAAAGTAGAAAGACCCCATAATCCCCTTTCAGCCTTCTTTGATACACATTATGCCATATTTTATTCTAGTCGTGTATGCATCTGAACTCAATCCAATTATATCAGAATCCCAAGTACTCGGGATCAGTTTGCATGAATCTTTTTCAAAAATGTACCACTTAGATTATGTGTCTTTTGCACCACAAACCCTCTTTTTAAACTGAACACAATGAGCTAAAAAAATTAATATAACTAGGAAAGTACGATGAATTAACACCCGAGTGTTCAACCCAAATGTAAACCTCGATTTGTTTGATTCACTTATGTTGACTAGATCATTTACTTCTAGGTAGTAAAGAAAAAGGGTTTAATATCTTTCTTTATAGTTCGAATTGATTGGGCATACCTATCCAATAATCGAGAATGAATGAATCACTATTCACTTGGTTTTTGGGTCATAATCATTACGGAGGAGAGATAGCTGAGTGGTTCAAGTAGGAGCATTGAAACTGCTATGTAGGGTTCAAATCCCTCTCTTTCCATACCTTCACCTAATGTACCAATGTTACTAACTGTGATGTATCAAATAGAAATAGATACTATCGTTATTCCAACAGTTAAACTTTTCTTTGATATAGATTCTCTATTTCAAATTGTTGTGGCACGGAAAATACTGGAACTGGAAGGAGTAGACAATGAATGAAAATCACCCTGCTGGTCTATGACACATAAATGGAAGAAAAATCCAAGTCAAAGCCTTATTTATCTTAACCTTAGGTCAATTTATGTGGCCAAAAGGTATCAACATAGGTTTAAGTCTGAAGAGAATAATATAATATGACTACCAATTCATTTATTTTCAAACCAAATTTACTATCTATTATTTGATTAACTAATCCTTCATATTGGCTCAGGTCTAAGTTGAACATGTTCTAGGATTGTCATGCCTGAAATGTCATTCAACATCAACATACTGAACGAATGATTATTATAGGGGGGAAAAAAGATCATGAAAAATTCTTCAATAAGTACTAGTGAGGACCTCTGTTCCAGTGTAGGGACATCCCCCCCATCAGCAGTCCGCCTTTCTGCCAGTCTTAATAGTACATGAGCAGCAAGAGCATGCTGTCGCTTCAAGACATAATATCGTGCCAAAAGCTCAAAATATTTTGCTTGATTCGATGGAATATGTACTCCTAAATAACCAAGCGGAGAAGAAGCTGATGTCACTGCAGAAACAGCCCGAATCTAGCAAAGAAAGAGACAAATAAATAAATAAATTCAGAAGAGATGCGAATGCTCTGAATACCAATAAAAATTAATAAAATAAATCACTATATATATAAAAAGATACAAACAACACCTCTTGTACATGTCCACGCCCAGCACTCTGCAGAAAAGGCACCAAATCAGAGCCTCCATACTCCAACAATTCATTTTCGAGGCCCAAATCAATTAATGCCCGATACAAATACTCGTGAAATAGTCTATCGGATGATTGGACACCAAGTTGAACAATTTGACAAATATATCTTTTCCGAGAAGCTGGATCAAGTGCAGATTGTGTAATGGGTCTGATAGGAGAACCAAATTCCCTTTGTGAAGTTTCACCTTTCAGAACACGCAAAGCACTAGTGACAATCTCGTAACATTGTTCACGCTGGGCAAGTGTGTATTCTCGAATTCCTGCATCTACCTGCTCATTAAAAGCATCACCGGCAGGGTCAAGGGCCTGGGCCTTTTGCAGAGGTAAGTGAACCACAGCTTCATAAAATCTGCAATTTCCATAAAATATTTTATGTTTGATATATAACAATCCACTTAAAAGAATACAAGTAGTTGAAAAACTGCAGGTTTTAGTATTCAGCTTAAAAGGACAGACCTCAGATCCGCAAAACGTTTGCAAACAGTCCGCAGATCTGCTGACTCTGGAACTTTACTTAAGTAGTTGAAGGCTTCTCTAGCAAGATTTTCTCTCTCCTCAGTATTAGAAGTCACAGCAGCTCTCTCGAGACATTCCACAGCTAAGTAAAATTTGTAATCTGATTCCTTGAAGAAGCTTGGACACCCATCTCGTAGTCTACCACTAATATCATCAACAGTTCCCCTGCCATCAGGACCTGTGTAGTACTGGAGGCATGGATGACATCTATTGTAAGGGAAGAATTCAAAAGCAACAGTGACAGATAGACCCAACACAATCTACTAACCATTTTTTTTTTTTTTCCTATAGAGCGATGGAGAGGGGGCGAAAATGTTGACCAAATAATAACAGTTTGTTGGTAATTAAATTAGAGATCTGTAACAGTAGCACAGAAGTACCTCCATCAAAGCAGATATAAGCCTTGTTGCAAGTCCATCGCCTTCCTCAGAACAGACTAGCTGATGGAATGTCAACTGAACCAATTGCTGTCGTAGATTAGCATCAAGATTCTGAACCAAACGCGTTACATGATGCTGTGAAAGGAGTTGTAGCAAAAACAGAGCTTCAGCACATCTAAGGAGCAACTGCCTGATACATTCCATTGCCCTCACCTACAGAAAACAGTCCAAGAGGCTCGTAACAAATGAGAAGAGATCAAAATAAACATCTGTAAAATTAAATAATAAATAAATAAAAAAGAGCAAATGACACATGCTAAGGCCATACCTCCATGGCAGCTAGTTCCGCAGGACTATATGGAAGCCGTTGCCTTTTATTAGATGCACCACCTTCAGCAGACTCATTCCGAGAATAAGAACCAAACAAGTTCCGCACCATACTTCTATCACCAGCACCCAGATCTGAACCAGTTCCAAACAGAATCGAACCAGTCAAGTCTCCAAGACCAGCAACATAACCATACAGTCCCCTTCTCTGATTCCTTCTAGATCTTAGAAACTTCTCCAAAGAACGAATTTTGTCTTCAAGGACTTGCATTGCACCAGCAGAGAGTCTGCATACAATTATCCCGTTTCCATCGGAAGAACCTAAGCCACCCTTGGTCACCATAACAGGAAGCTCCCACAAAGGCAAAAGCAACCTTGATGAGCACAGGCAGAGCCCTTCATGTGCGCCTGAAAAAACAGGCTCAGCCTCTTGGACAACTTGCCCCATACTAAATCCCCCAGCTGCAGTTCTGGTATTTGACAATGCACCACTACCTTCAAGTTGCGGTACTCCAACAAGTCTAGGGTCCTCAAAAGCTTCAGCTGCCTTCTCGGCAACAACATTGCTTATGGGATTTTCAGTTTGGACTATTCTTGCAGCCAGCATTAAACACATTGCCACTGCCTCTCCAGCTCCAAAGCGATTGAAAAAATCCTCTAACATTGATCTTGGTGAGTTGGACTCTAATAACCTCCTTAGGATATCAACTGGCCTGTTGAAAACAACTTCCATCATGCCCATTGTACTGAATATGACAATTCTTCTCCTTGGTAATATGTGTTGTGTTGAAAGATCACCTCTAGCCCAAAGTTTTGCACATGCCTTTTCACAAGATTCCCCTGAGTTATCAAATCCACAGAATTCCAATTGTGAATATAGTGACTGTGCAGTGGCTGCTGTATCTGGCAGGGGTAAAATATCAGCCACAAACAGCATTCGGCCTTCAATAGGTAGGGAAGATACAGATTCTCGTAGTGCCCGAGAACTCCTTGCACCTGTTCCTATGTTACCAGATGAAGATGATTGTGTGCTTGAATCTCTGTTTACGATCAGAAGCGAAGACGTGGTTGATGGAGATGAATCAGAAAGAACAAGAGTTCCAACAGAATAATATGCTGATTCTATCTTTAGTGATAGATCTTCATTCTGAGATCGACTAGCAAGAGACATAGCACCGAAAGCACCACCAACTCCCAGAGGAGGAGAAGGCCTAGTTGTTACCACTTTTAGGCAGCTTGGCTTCTGTCCATTAGTATTGAATCCACCCAAACCTCCAACAGCACCATTGCTTCCACTAGATGCAGCAGTAGATAGGTACAACCTTCTGCCATCTGATAAAACAGCAACAAGATGTAGCCACTTGGATTCCAGTGTTGACAAGGGCGAAATGCAAACTATAGATGCTTTTGCTGATCGAGGCAGGGCTCTTGACCCAGTTGACTGTCTACCTCCATAATGGGCATCCCTCTGATTGATCAAATTTTTCTCTTCTGCAACCTTCTTGAGGGGACCATCTCCATATGGCCCTAGAAGAAAAACTTGAATTTTCATGTCTTCAGTGCGTGCATACAAAATCTGTCTCTCACTATCAACAACCATTTCAACAATGGGGTCAACAGCTCCAAACTTGAATACATTTGGTACAACCCACCTGATCAGAATCAGAAAGAGAGCAAACATGAGCAAATAAGAACAAGAAGCACGAAAGGGTTCAGACTATGGAATTTTGAACCAAAACATTAGTTCAACTCTTTAGACAGTACATACTTCAACTTGGGGTTAATTTCAATATGCAAAGGAAAGGACTAATTGAATTGAGTTCACCAATTTACCCAGGTCAGGTTATGGACCAAATACCAAAAAGGAATATCAGTGAAACTCATCAGAAGGGGAATGGATGTTATCATGTTAAGAAGTTTGGTGAAGTTTAAGGGCCATCCTATAATAAATCTTATGTCCGTGTACAAACTTATGACCATAAACTTTTGAAGGCACTAAAAAGAAGAAGATACCTTGAAATGACACTTCCCAAACCCGCAGTCAGGCAAACTTTGCGACAACGCTTGTGCCAACCTGAACCGGTTGTATAATGCAATTCATAAATGTGGCCATCACGGCCAGCCAGGAAAATATGACCTGTATCAGTACAAGTGATACATGTCATAGTGACACCATCAGATGGTATTGTATAATCTGGCAAAGGCTGTAGCGAAACCTCCGCATACGGGTCCATTCCATCACCCCTTCCAGTGCAGCATACTCCTACAAGAATCAACTGGCCACAATAGAACATAGATGTGAATTGCTAAACTAATCAACCAAAAGAAGAAAAATTCACAAAATAAGAAGATAATTCTCAAAGGAAAGAAACATTAAAGATCTTACCAAGGGGAAAAAAGATGTCAAACAGGAAACCGATGCAATTAAAAAATGAAGAATAATTGCACATGCACATACAAATACATTTAAAAGAAGAAGGAACATGTGCATGTGCTATTCAACGAATTTGAAGAGGTTAATCAAAATATCGAAATTCTTATCTCCTAAGTAGCACAAGCATGGACACACAACACGACATGCGACATGTCAATTTTCAAAAAATACAGAAGACGATACCTCTGGGACACTTTAAAAATTTACACTTACAAATTTATTATATGTGAAATATATGAATAGCTTATTCAAAGGTAATACAAAACAACATAACACTGATCCAAGCCAAGGCCAGTCGTCAAGACATGAGAATTGAAAGCCCAATGGTCCGTCCTTTCTGGCATGGTACCGATAAAAATTTGTTAATTCGATTAAAAAAAAAGAAAAGAAAAGCACAAACACGAACTTGCAACACAGCAGACACATCAACACGACAATTTTCTTTTTAAAATATAACACACAAAAAATATAGGACAAAAAAAACAAAAAAGAGAACACACAAAATATGCATGTGCATGGAGAACACACAAAATATATAGTTACATATATTATTTTTCATGTATATGAATATATCATTCAAAAATAATAACAAATACAATGTAATACTAATTCCTATAAATCTATATCATCTTTCTTTCGTCATTGTATCCTAAGTTATTTTATTCAAACTCATAATGAGTTCAACACAACAAAAAAAAATTTAAAATGCAGGATGCGACACAACTAGCTATGACTGTGTATGTGTGGGGACAGTGTGAGGGTGATTTGGGAGGTGCTGATTGTGGGGATTGTGTGAGGAGTGCTGTTCAGAGATCTCAGGTTGAATGTGGAAGCTCTGTTTCTCCACACAATCATCAGGTAGTGGAAGTATGCTTGATTTCGGCTCGTGGGCTCCGGAGAACATCAGCGCTGTTTAAGCTCCAGTGCATGCTGTTGGGTGGATTGATCCCAACAACAAATACTGCAGCAGGATTGATGTTTCTGGAACTGCAAAACCAGTTTGGAAAACAAAGTTTTCGGCTTTGGTCGACAACTCAGAGCCAAACTTCCAAGATTTGGCACTTCATGTTGAAGTTTACAGCAGAAAGCCCATCTTCCTCAGGGAAAGACTCCAGGGGACAGCAACTGTTGTTCTGAAAGATCTTATTAAAGTCCCATCTTTTTATTTCTTTATTTTCTTTATCCATTATTTTCTTTTATTTTATTTTTATTCTTAAACAAAACACCACCAACAACATTTTCCAAACTTGTCATTTATTCATCTCGGGGATCAACCCCGATCACATTTTTACACACAAAAAAAAAAAAAAAAAAAAAAACCTCACCAAAACAAATCAACCACAACCCACACAACAAAAACTGGCCTTATTTTTTCGCCTCTTCAGCTGTTCTCTTCTTTTTACCTTTGTCTTGGGCGTCCCTTGCCGGTGCTGCCTCCGTGTTTCCCACGCCGCCGAGCACGTTCACTTCCCGTTGCTCCTCAACTGTCACATATGGCGGACCTCCAAATCTGAGCATCACGGTGGCCTTCCGCTTCAGTTCCTTGTTTTCTGCCTTCAGCCCACATATCTCTGCTCGGGCATCCTTATACATGCCCTGGAGCAGAGCCAGTTGGGCGTTTAACTGCTACACCTCATTTGTCCTACTCTGAAGCCGGTGCGACAGGTTTGAGACCGCAGTCATGGTCTCAACACATGACTTCAGTGTGTAATAATTCGCCTCAATATCCGATTGTGCAGCCATTCTTTGCTCCACAGACAGCATCGGAAAGTTCAAAGGCACAAAACCAGGGGCGCTTGGTTGCGGTTCAAGGGCACCTGCCCCGGCCATCTCTCTTGTGGCCTCGTTGAGGTCGGGAAAGAGAGTGAGACCACGGGACGAAGAGGCTATGTTCTGGGTCACGGGGCGGGAAGAAGAAGCCATTTTCTGGGCAACAGAGTGTTTCAGCGATACAACTCTCAGAAAACAACAGAGTGTGTCAGCAATACAACTCTCAGAAAACAACAGAGTGTTTCAGCGATACAACTCTCAGAAAACGAAGAGTCTTTTTTCAGAAGTTTTTTAGCTGGCTTGTTCTGCATCAGCAGCAGCCTCGCCTTGGTTTAAATAGGCAAGGCAGACACGCGCCTTACGCGCCTCTCAATGCCAGACGACAAATCGGCGCGCCTTTTGATGGCTCGCCTTTTGATGGCTGTCGGGCACACCTTTTGATGGCTCGACTTTTGATGGCTGTCGGGCACACCTTTTGATGCCACGCCTTTTGATAAGATTAGGCACGCCTTTTGAGGGTGCGACTTTTGTGGGTCCGACAAGACTCTGTAAACTGTCCCGACTTTGATTCCGGTTAGCTTCTATAAGGGTCCGACAAGACTCTGTAAACTGTCTCGACTTTGATTCCGGTTAGCTTCTATAAGGGTCCGACAAGACTCTGTAAACTGTCCCGACATTGATTCCGGTTAGCTCCTATATGGGTCCGACAAGACTCTGTAAACTGTCCCGACATTGATTCCGGTTAGCTTTTATATGGGTCCGACAAGACTCGGTAAACTGTCCCGACATTGATTCCGGTTAGCTCCTATATGGGTCCGACAAGACCCCGTAAACTGTTTTCTACAACGGTCCGACATGACCCCGTAAACTGTTTTCTACATCGGTCCGATATGACCCCATAAACTATCTTCTACAACGGTCCAACATGACCCCATAAACTGTCTTCTACATCGGTCTGCCATAACCATACGGTCTTCTACAACGGTCTGACACGACCATACAGTTTCTCCTATCCACCTTTATTTTATTTGTCAGATTATTTTCCTGTTTTGTTACTCTCTCCAAACTCAAGTTGGTTAGTTTCTAACCCCCTTGAGTTTGAGGGGGGCTGTTAATGTATATAATCTGATAGTGGCAATGTAGTGGACATATATAATGTGTATAATATGATAGTGGTAGATAGTGGAAATATATAGTGGTAGATAGTGGAAATATATAATATGTAAGTGGTATATAATGGGTTTAATGGGTTATGATGATGTTTGTAATATCTCCTATATAAGGAGTGTCATTTGGTCTTGTAAAATGTGTGTATATTGATATCAATCAATAATACATTAAATTTCCTACAATGCGACACATGGAGAACACACACAAAATATATAGTTATATATATTATTTTGTCATGTATATGAATATATCATTCAAAAATAATAACAAATACAATGTAATACTAATTCCTATAAATCTATACCATCTTTCTTTTGTCATTGTATCCTGAGTTATTTTATTCAAACTCATAATTAGTTTTATATGTCTCTAAACAACAGACAAGTGTGTCCCCCAAGTGTCCGAAGCATGTCATCTAATAATAATAGGACACATTCAGACATGTTTGAAATAAATAAAGGCAATGTAGACATTTTAACAATGTGATTCCTTGGAATTCCAATTGCAAGAGAGGAAAAAACAAAAAGGTGATTTAACAAGCATTTGTCCAATCTCCATTATGTTAGCCTATTCCCACTTTCTTCCAAGAAATAAATGAACTAGAGTTCCTCACCGAAATTTTGTCCATCACAAGGTCCTTTTTGAGAACTTGGAACAAAAAAGAGTCGTCAACTTGAATTTTTAAAGATTGAACTTATGAAATTGTTTCGTAAGTGTGATTGACTAAAATTTGTGCACTAAGACTTTAAAAAAAAATTAAAATTCAATAATAAATTAAGGGAAATTTTGAAATTAAAGAATAAATACTAGAAATGATTAAATGCAAATTATGCATCCCCAGAAGATTTGTTCTTGAGTAACAGCATCCAATATATATTCTTAAAACTAATGATTTATCAAACAAAACCAAACTGAATTGAGATTCATACAAAGAAAAGTAAAACGAAAAAAATCCAAACTATTAACAGTACTATCATATGGATAACTTCATAATAACACAAAAAATTAGTCAATAACTAAACATTTAACCGGAATCTTGAAGAATACATTAGAAAGCAGTCAAAACATTGCATTTGGGAAAAAAACAGTAATAACAAAGAGCTAGAACAAAGTCACTACCTCGACAGGAGATGCTAAGACCAAAAGATACTGGATAGCTTCGACAAAAATACCAGGTTTAGCTTTGGCCAGGCCAACAGCACAAATAGCTTGTTCCTCCCCACTATATTCAGGACATTGACCATCCCTAAACAAAAAGTTAAACATTTAAAACAAGAAATGCAAATCATGTGGATATGAAAACATGCGGAAATCTTCAACAGAAGCTAAGATAGAACTAGAATATTGTATATGGTACTCAATCAAGTATACGACATGACATGAGATCACTGAGTAACTCAAAAGCTACAAAATAAAAAGAGGACCATTCACCTATATGATTTGCATATTCAGTTAAATATTTAACTTTTTCACAATATAGAGTGTCAACTATTTTCTTCATAAACATTAAAACAGTAACTAGATATCAGGAGCCAACATGCTTTGACCCCTTTTGTTGAATTGGATTTTGTTTCAGATCACTGGCATAGATATCAGAA
Source organism: Camellia japonica (assembly GCA_030407325.1). Taxonomy (NCBI): domain Eukaryota; kingdom Viridiplantae; phylum Streptophyta; class Magnoliopsida; order Ericales; family Theaceae; genus Camellia; species Camellia japonica. The sequence goes on from JAPPVO010000007.1 coordinate 100,031,689, forward strand.
GAAGAAATGAGTCTAAAACTGTACATTTCAAGACATTAATTGTTGATCTTTTTTTATTTTTCTTTTTTGATAAATACAATTGTTGATCTTTTTCACATGAAAAATGATTAAACTTGGAAAGTCATTGAGTTTCTTTCTTAGTAAAGAAGCCATAATTAGAATGTCAGACAAAGCAAGCCATTGACATATTACATACAATACCAAAAAAAGAAAAGAAAATAGAACAACAGAGGCTCAACCCACGCGTACACAAAGTACATGGCAGCAAGAAAAGTCAAGTTTCCTCCAGAAAGCTAGACTCCAATAAAATCTATGCAAGTAAGCAAAAAGAATCGGGCTACTTACATCAAACCCAAAACTGGACTGCATTAAGCAATATTTCTTCAGTTTAAGCACTAGGTCTTGACCTCTTCAAAAGTCCCCTATCCCTCTCCTTCTAACACTCGTCATAACGAATAAGGGAGCAACCATCCAAGCTTGCCTTCTATTTTTTATTTTTATTTTTTTTTTCAGTGTAATTATATCAAAAAAGCACCAAGAGGGTGCACAATCCATACACAAAAGATCTATATCCATTATACAAAAAAAAGCCTTATTCCAAAGGTGCTACAAAATCCAAAAAATTATTCAAGGATGGATCAACCATCCCAGCACACCAACTATACAAAATAAGTAGGGGATGGTTCTTGATCTTCAAATCTAACAAATCTGCACCAACAAGTGTTCTTCTATTCCTCTCCTTAAATCAACCACACAAGCACTAATGGAACCAAACATCAGGCCTTCCTTCTTCCCACATGAACTCTCCAAGACAACATCAATCACCTTCCTCGGGAAAACCCAGACAACATCAAACAAAAGAGAACCAATGGCCACAATTGACGCACTACCTCACAATGGATAAGTAATTGAATCGCTGTCTCCTCATCATGCTTACACATACAATACCAGTTGACATACACTTACCTTCTTCAAATTTAGTTGTTGATAGTGATAACCTTACCACACACCATACAAAAAAGGCCACCTTAGATAGAGCCCTTGTGTGACTGTTCTCCAAGGAAAGGGAGGCTCCCCCATGCCCCAAAAGAACCTCATAAAAAGACTTGACACTAAAAAGGCCAGAGTTGGACATTTTACGTCGAACTGCATTACCTCTGTCTACAATATGGGCAGAAAAAATCTAGCAGCTCCTCCATCTTGCAATCATTTAGCTCCCTTCGAAAAGCAATGTCCTAATAGACTTTTTTTTTTTTTAACAACGATGTCCCAATTTTTTTTTTTAATCAACGATGTCCCAAAAGACTTGCCCATCAACAAACCTAAGAGAAACACTCATAGAAGCCTCTGTATCTAGGGTAACACAAGCAAATTAGGGAAGACCATCTCCAACTTCTCCACACACCAATGATGATTCCAAAACTTTACATGCTCTTCACTTCCCACAACAAACTGATTGTGGCCGGAAAAAGGCTCCCATCCTTTCTTAATATCCTTCCACAAGCCAACCCCATGAAATCTTCTCCAAAGCCCAACCCCAATAAGCACACCCATATTTTCCCTCCACTGCCTTCCTTCCATTGTCCATTTCACAAGCAAACTATCACAACCACTTACCAACAAGGCTTGATTAAAAACACCAAACTTGTCATAACCAAAAATTCCAAATGTGGCGACAAATTCCATAGATCTATTTTTTTTCCATTTCCTTGCACATTATATGCTTAAGGGCTAGGAGCATTTTCCACAATCACCCAAATTATCAATAGTCAGGGTTGCTTACAAAGCAATTGTCCATATGAAGAGACTAGAGAGACACCTCGAAAGGCAAATTGACACACCAAATCCCCTCAAGTGAAGCCTACCATTCCTCCCCATACAATAGCTCATAACATGATCTAGCACCAAACATTCCACTTCAATCCACATTCCAGCACTAAGCATTCTCTCTACTATCAACGATAAGTGTTGGGTAATAACTCAAAGAACTCAACAGCAACTCCCAGTTTGACAGCATCTCATAAATCCACTCTTCCTTTGTCAAAATACCTAGCATACTAAGCCATGTAAGCATCCTTCTTAAAAGCAATGCAGAAGAGATCACAGAAGGCCAATTAAAAGAAACATCCCCATCATGTATAATGATGCTGCTACGAGCACACCCTAAAGCTACCACTGCCTACAACAAACCACAAAATAAAAAACCCGATCCAGTACTTCCTAATGCCCTTCGGGCCCTTCCACAAACCAACCCCATATGAACTCCTAACCAATATGACATCTAACACCTAGCCTATCTTCCAAATTTTTCCTTCACCAACCTCCTTAGTGTCAAAAATGGTAGCAACACAACCAGACAGCTAACAAAGCTATAGTTTTTCTCAAGGCAAGCAACCACCTATGAAAATAATATTCACTAGATTGAAATTGGTTATAAACTATGACTTCATGTTAACTTTGATCAATCCAGCAGTAGCAATTATAAGCAAAATTTAAACCCAAGCAAACTAAAGTGATATGAATGAATGACAGCACGACGCATGGCACCAGCATTTCAGGCTTCAGACTTGGAAAACAACTAGAAGAACTATCCAACTAGATGCTATAGAATCAAGGTATGAATTACAATCCATTTCACACACTTGGGTACTTCTGAGTTTTGAGGATGTATATACAAGCATACATCCTGGTTTTCATTTCAATTGGTATGTAACAAAGAATGGTACAAAATTAACCTAAAGGTAATCTTTATGTACCAGGGGCAGGGGGAACTAACAAATACACCCATATAATCTAACACAAATCAGAATCAGAAGATTGAGCCTATTAAATACATAGAAACCAATGAAAGCATGAACTTGCTAAGACAGGCTAAAATGAACTTAGTCCAAACTCAGAGGTGCCCACATTTTCAATAAACATTATAATATCTAAAGAATTAGTACAAGGCCAAGGAAACCCTAGTTTGGCTAACGGTTAGCATCTTCATTCCTAAGTGGTGGAAGTTTCAGGATATAAAGATCAAATGATCCTTCTTGTTGAAAGAAACCACGATAAGATGTATAACCCATTCCCTCTAATATAAAAGGTCCAAGTGCAAATTTCCAATTAAAAAGATTTTTAATGTTTCCTAACAAGGCCAAGGTGAAAGTCATTGAGATGGTATGGTCATGTGTAACTAAAAACTGTATGAACAAGTGATTTGCTTCAACTAAGAGAAACTCAAAATAAATAAATAAAGTAGAATAAAACGCTAATGATTGCCCAAGCCATGATGTATATGCAAAAAAGTGAATAGAAAAGTATTTCAAAACATGTAAAACATGCACTAAGATTCAAACTATTTTGCCTTATCTCCACCTTAACGACCACAAGGCTATTCATTAGCATAACCCACACACACACAAATAATAATAATAATAATAATAAGGCAACAGAAAAGAGCATAATTTGCCTATGACTCAATTAAACAAGACAACCATAGATAGATCCGAATAGCAAAATAGGATACATGTAGCGGAGTGAAAACCCTATGCAGTTGGAAAGAAGCAAAGTGGACTTTCTTGAGTAGATTTATTATGCAAGTATAAGAACTGATACAATCAGGTAAATACCATATGCTGCACAAAATATGCCCAATGAAAATCAACTTTTCTTTTATGGATTTGGCTTAAAACAAAAAAACCATAAGCCAAAGCCCAATAAACCTGCATAAGACTACATATTTTGTGAAAGAAAACTACAATTTATACGTTTATTTCTTTGTGGTGAGGCCTAAAAGTGGAAAATAAGTCGAAAGGAAGCGCACCCTAAAAGTTAAATCCAAAATAATCTTGCTTTTTCTCATCAAAGTAAACTAAGGAGCAAGCAAATGTCCATATGCACTTATGAGGGTCTACAAGCACAACCTAATGCCCCCACAGTTCCAGGAAAGTGCATAATTAGCCTCAATTTCACCTTAACTAGCCCAAAACAAATAAAATCAGCTACCACTTTGTTTTGTATCTTTCACCCGACCATGTATATTAACAATTGCTCAAGTCAATACAAAACCAAAGCTCCTTTAAGTTGTAATAGGAGGGCTAAACTTGGCAATTGGCACAAGTTGATATGCACTGAAATCTAATCTCTACAAATGAACTATTTACAAGTTACAACTTCACTCTACTCCTAGTTATGCTAAGATTGTGAGAGTGATGATAACCAAACTAAAACATAATTAATATTGTGATATTATGAAGCTCAAATAAAAATTGGAAAAGCTAAACCAAGTCTACATCGATTCTATGTCCCTTGTTTATGAGTCACTAAATTCTTAATGTTATTGCTGAGACCAAACCAAAACAATGTTTATGAACCTCTTCATCACCATCTACAATTTGTGTAAAAGGAAATGGAAACTCTTCAAAACCTATAAAAAACACTAAAGCTACAAAAAAATACATAAATAAAATAACTACATTTGCTAATTATAGAAAACTTCATTGAGGTCAGGGTTGCATGATGTCTGCTTATGCTATTCAAGGGATGGGAAATAGAAGCAGTTGACGAAATATAAAAATTTGTGTGAATTCCCACCTGAGCACATAGTGGTAATGACTTGACTCTACATAACAATTCCGCAAAGTTAGCATGAAATATTTACCATATAATATCTTCAAGTATTAACCTTTTTTCTTATCTCTTTCTATACATAGTTGTCAAATCGTGACTCCAATCGTTAATCGAAATGACCTTATACTGAATTGCAAATCGAATCGAATCAAATCACAAATCTTTATTCGATCACTTTTTCTAAATTACGTAGAAAAATATATCTATACACTTGGATTTTAAATATATCTTATAGATATGAAATATTTTGACTTAAATCAATGAAAATGTTATTTTAAATGATGATCATGTGGCCTAATAGGTTAGAAATTAACATAGGTTCCCTTGTAAGAACTTTACATTTTCCCTTTTAGATATTTGTTATCAACCATTCTTAATAAAGAAAGTAAACAGAGACAAATTAATAGAAACCCTCACCTCGCACCCGGGGGGGGTGGTTAAAGAAATCCAATTCTCCAAACTATTTCAAAAATCTCACTTGATGCCTTGAAAATATTCCTTTTATAAGTGCAAACATTTGTATAAAGTTTAATATGTAAGCCTAGAATATTGTAGAGAAGGTTCATTTTTTCTAGTGTTTTGTTTGAGTCTTGGAAAATAAATAAGGAGGGAGAAAGTCAAAGGATGGCATTTAGTAACCTAAAAGACCTTTAAAGGGTTTATGTGAACCATTTTCCCAAAAATCAAAAATCAAAAAAGTAACCCAAAAATTAATTTCAGCAAATCGAAAGTGAATCGATTCATGATTCACGATTCATCGATTCAGTTCAAAGATTCACTAATTCACCACCAATTCTAGCTATTTGTGATTCATGCAACCTATTCATATCAATTACCCACTAAATCGAATTTACTTGTACAATTCAAATCGCGAATCATATGATATAACAAAGTTCTATATAAGACATGAAATCATATTGAAATGCAATGAAAAGGTATGCATGGAACCTAAAAGCAGAAAATCTTTTTCAATTAAAAGAAGGAACATAAACAAGGGAAAAGAGCAAAAACAAAAACTATATCAAATGGAAAAGACCCCTCCACACTATTTAACATCCCCTACAAAAGTGCACTTTTTTATCTTTTTATCTTTTTTGGGTCACATCAACTCTCTACTTTTTTACACATTTTTTCGTAAAAAGTCAAAAAATATACTTATTTAGATCATCCTAAACACTTGAGCAACCCACTTTGAGTGAAGAGTTACGCACTTGCATTTTTTGGCCCATTTTTTACCTTGTCATTTAACTAATGGTTTTTTCCCATAAAATTCAGTAGTATCGTATCACGTTTTTATTATATGTTTCGAACAAAAAGGTTAACCAATATTCTTTTAGTCAATACAACAAAATTCTATCACGAGTTCCATTCTAGCTGGACTTGTATAATTTAACCAGATCACAAGAAGCCTATCAAGTAATTGACAGGCCTTCAAAAGCTAAAATGCTGAAAGAATCTCCTACTTTCCAAAGATAATTAAAATTACAAAGAGATTCCATCTAATAAGGTATGATTTAATTTAATATCATGAATTTAATTCAATGTTATCATTAACTCTAAATAGAAGCCTCTACATTGATTTTTTTTTTTTTGGGGGATAAATAAAAGCCTCTACATTGATATAAGCACCATAATCAACATATTCATTATTGAACCACCAAGTGCCCTTGAGAACTTATCAAATGTCTAACCAGAGAACTATTGTTTTACCAAAAGGAAACCATTGAGAATGAAGATGTGAAATCCTTTCTCAGATACCAATCTCACCACTTATCAAAACGCCATAAAAAGAAAGAGTTATCTACTGTTGCCCAAGCTCTCCGTATCTCTGGAAATATTCCACATAAAGCAGTTCCTTCCCCACCAGCTGCATTATATCTTTCAATGAGTACAGAAGGTAGCTCCCAGGTATCCTCCACTTCAACCAAAGGAGGCCACTGCAACAGAATTATACAACATAAGATGATGAAATTGAAGGAAATCCTTTTCCAAGTGAGAAAGCAAGCAAAATAAATTAATCGGAAGCTGACTATGCGTAAGAATAATATTAATGCCAATAGATGTTGATCAATACGAGTCACAGATCAACAGACTCACAGATCAACCAAACTCTTTCAATAGTAAATCAGCATGCAAAAATCCAATGGAATATATATATATATATATATATATAAAGTCCAATACCATGAGTAAACAAGCAAAAAAAATGAGCGTTTCTTGAAGAAGGGACATAACTGAACAAAAATTTTGAAACTTTCCAAGAAAAGTGAATGAATAAATTTCTGAACCTTCCTAAGATGAGTTTGGACTTCTTTGGCCATTGGTACAGATGTGTGTTTTAGTTGTATAAGACCCAAAAAAAAATATACAAAAAGTTGTCTTTTACCCAAGTTTCAATCTGAACTGATTCCTCATCTTTTAAACCCTAATAGCACTAGTTTAAGTAGTGGTAATACAAAATTGGGTAATTTAAAAAATCCCCAGATATAGATACATCATTCACATTAATTCAGCAAACATACTCTCACACCTACAATTCACAGCAGCCAAAAACCCACCCAAAAAAAATTCAAAATTATTTCTTTTTCTTTTGCACAGCTTTCTCGGCGACCAAACAAGGAGTTCTAAGAATTGTTGAAGTACCTCTCTGGGATGAGTAGAGTAGGGATGGCTGGCGTATCTGGAAGCTTCCAGAGCTTCTTCGAGGTCGAGGTGAGCTGCGACATCTCGGCCGATGCGGTCGCTGATAACGAGACCAGCACTAGTGACATCACGCAATACGATCTCGTTTTCCCAAGACATGTTCTGCAGATTGGTAGCGTGAAAACCCTAGAACGAATTCTAGGGCTTGAAATTGACAATGGAGGACTGGAACGAACTAGGGATGTGTTGGTACTTGGAGGAGAGGAGAGGAGAGTGTGTCAATTGGAGCCAAATTTGAAGAGAGAGACAGAGAGAGAGAGTTGAGTTGTGGAGGGAGAGTAAATTTGGAGTAGGGTTTTGGGTGGGGGTTTTATTTATTTGTAGTGGCGGGCAAATTGTTGATGTTTGAAGCCGGGTTTGTAGGTGAACCGGTCAGACAAGGCGTCTGTTCGGTAGAGATGGCAATTTGAAACCGGCCCGACGGGGATCCCCGATCCCGACCCCGATTTAAGCGGGTTTTTCTCGAAAAATACCCCCGCGGGGACGGGGATGGTATTTAAAACTTAATCCCCGAACAGATTCGGGCCAGGGACGGGGATCAGTGTTCAAGCCCCGGCCCTGCCCCGACCCCGACCCCGATCCCCGCCCCGTTTTCCCCGATATAAAATTACTGTTTTGCCCTTATATATATATAACATATATAGGGTTTGGTTGATATATCACCAAACCAAACCGCAGGTCCGCAGCCTCTTCACTCTGAATTTCTCCTCCCTTCTCTCTCTCTCTCTCTCTCTCTCTTCTACCCTTCACTCTCGCACCTCTCCGCGAAGGCGATTTGCCTCCTCCGTCGTCCTCCTCCGCCGTTCGTCCTCCTCCGACGCCGATGGTCCTAATCCGTCGTCCTCCTCCACCGATCGTCCTCGTCCGTCGTCCTCCTCCCCCGATCGTCCTCCACCGACACAGGTCTTGTTTTGAAACAGATTTTGGGTAGATCTGTAGCTGATATGTATGTATGTATATATACAATTTTTTGGGTAGATCTAGATCAGTCTATTTGCTGTCCTGTTTTTGGATTTGTTACTAACAGATGTATGTAGAATCTAGATCTGTAACAGATTTTGGGTAACAGATATGTATGTATACAATTTTTTTTTAAATTTTTTTTGAACGAATATAGATCTGTGTTCTGTACAGATCTGTATGTGTATGCAATTTTTTTTTTTGAACTGTAACAGATCTGTGTAAGTGAATTTTTTTTATTTTTTTGAACGAATTTTTTGATTTTTGATCTGGTGGTGGTGATGATGTTGTTTTTTGATCTGTTGATGAGGATCGGGGAATTTCGGGGTCGGGGAAACCCGATCCCCGTTGGGGACGGGGATGGGGACTCTGATTGGTTCCCCGTCGGGGATCGGGGCCGGGGACGGGGAAATTTTGGCCATCGGGGATCGGGGACGGGGAGGGTGATCCCCGGCCCCGCCCCGCCCCGTTGCCATTCCTACTGTTCGGCCCGGTTTAAGTGGATAATTTAATTTCAATTAAAGACTGAAAATAATCGTTTAAAATTTGTTTAAATTCAACTCGTTTATTAAATGAATAATTTCAAATTTAATTTTTAGGCTCGTTTATTAATCGAGCCAAGTTTGAGTAGTCTCAAATTCAGCTCAATAAAACTCATGAATATAAAAAAATATATGTATATTTACTTTTAATAATATATCAAATAAATTTTCAATAATTAATTTTATTTTTCTATTTATGGTTAGTGTTTATGTAAAATTACATATTTGATTGATGAAATTTATTATTAATATAAGTATTCTTGTATGTTTTGTTCATATTTTTCTTCTTTTTTTTTATCTTATTAAGTAAATTAATTTAAGTTTAGTTTGTTTTTCATGCTCGAGCTCAAGCTCGAATTCGAACTCGACTCGTTTGCAATCCTAGCTCCAACAAAGATGAACTCCCCTCCATATCTCATTTATCTATATCCTTTCATATCATTCTTATGGGTCTTAGTTCAGTCCCACATAGATGATATGAATTGTCCACTTCGTAAATCTCACAATAAAAATTATTCATAAAAAAAAATAAAATTATTAGATTATTATAAACATATAAACAAATCACATTTTATTTTATAAACTTATATTCTAATCATAGTTGTCATTCATTTTATAAAACAAAATATGATTTGCTCATGTGTTTATAGATATTCGATGAAATTAATTTTTTGCATAAATTATCTTTATTGTGAGGCATATGTGGTAGCTGATTTACCTTATTGGTGTGGGTTTAGATTGGGACCCATAAAAGAGATATGGAAGGGCATACAGAGATGCAGGTATGGAGAGGAGTTCATCCCCTTCAACAATTAAAAGGCAAAAATAAAAATAAAAATTACAAATTAGTTAAATATTTGCCAAAATTCCAATAGAAATTAAATGTTTAAAATTAATTACAAAACACATGATGTCATAAGTTAATAAGATTAACAAAAAAAACTCTTCCCCTCCTCCTACATCCACTGTTGGCCAACCATCCCCCATGACCACAACCTCTCTTCCATTCATATCATCACGCATCAGTCTCTCTTTCTTGCTATTACTGCCACCGCTAAGTAGGGATGGCAATTTGAACCCGACCCGGCAGAGACCCAATCCCCCGACCCCAATTAGAACGGGTTTTCCTTGAAAATTACCCCCGTAGGGCCGGGGATGGTATTGAAAATTGAATCCCCGATGGTTTTCGGGCCGGGGATGAGGATAGGTTACCCCGGCCCCGAATTATCCCTCGCATAATTCCCCGAATATATATGTTAGTCTGTCTCTCTCAGTCACCTAATTCATTTCATTTATCAGTCTCAGCCTCCATATCTCTCTCTCTCTCTCTCTCTCTCTCCTCTCTCTCTCTCTCTCTCTCTCTGCGTAGTTGGTCTCACGGCATCGGCGGCGATCTCCCTCATCTCATCACCGCCGATCGCCGTCGTCCCTCCATCGCCGTTGTCCCTCCTCCCCATCGCCGATCTGCCGCTGTCCGTTGTCCCTTCTCCCCATCGCCGCTATCCTTTCTCCCCATCATCGTTGTCCCTCATCTCCATCACCGCTGTCTCTTTTTCCATCATCGTCAGAGTTCTGTCGTCTCTCCATCGTCGTCGATTGCAGTCATCTCTCTCTCTGAATGTGTTAATTTTTTTTTTTTTTGAGCTCAGATCTATTCGATCTGTTATATATGTTAAATCTAGTGTTGAATATATATTTGAGCTCAGATTTGTTGAATATAGCTCTGAGTTATGTTGTTGATGATGAAGAATAGATATGATTGTTATTGTTGTTGTTGATATATATGTTGAATCTCTGTTGTTGAATATGTGTTTGTTGTTTTTTTTTTTTTTTTTGATCGGGGAATTTTTGGGGTCGGGGAAACCCGATCCCCGTTAGGGAACGGGGGCAGTGATAGGCTCTCCATCGGGGATCAGGGACGGGGAGTGTGATCCCCGGCCCCGCCCCAGCCCGTTGCCATTCCTACCGCTAAGATGAAACCAAGATTTCGTGATTGAGAAGCTAAAAGAAAAACATTGAAAATGTGTAAGCACAAGCTCAACCATGAGACAAGGTGACTGGGTGCCTTGGACCTCCAAATTCTATCTAAAAATTAGGGCTCCTAAAATTTAGGTCATATATTATATGTGGTTTATTGAAATAAACTATGTGAAATAATCATCTATCATGATATTCATTATCATGTTTGCAGTAGCGTAGTCGGGAATTCAGTGAAGAGGGGGCACAAATTAATGATAACATTAATTTTGTTTTATTTTTCATAATAAACAACAATGAGATATTATTAAACTTAAATATAAAGAGTTCATTTGGATAAATGTGAATTTTAAATTAAAGGATTTGAGATTAAATGTTATACAAATATTGGGGAGTAACTATTTTATAGGTGGATTGGAAAATTAAAAAAGAAGATAAATTGAGATAGAAATGATATATTTTATTAGAGAAATTCTATACAACATACTGCAAAAAAAGTGTTTATCATATGTCACAATTATGATATTTGTGGTCTTTAGTTATAACATATTATAGTGTTAAATATAATTTAGTTATAACTTCTTGTGGTTGTTATTTTGGTTATGAATATCAAGTAATAGTTAGTTATAACTCATTTTGATATTAGTTATGACTTATTGTAATTTTTTTATTTTTTATAAATGAAGATGTGTTGCTTGATTATAATTTATATAGTAGTTATTTTAGTTATAAATGAAAAGAAACACATGGAGGACAAACTCCACATAGAGAATAAATTCCACGTGTCAAATGTAACTAACAATCCAATAAATTTCATATCTTCATTAAAATTAAGAATAATGCTTCGGACCCCCAGTGGGGGTGCTGGGGGTCGGCTGTGATTGGCCCCAAAAAACTGTTTTTCTTTTCTTTTCTTTTCTTTTTTTTTGTTTTCAGCCAATGAGAGGCTGACACGTCACTGGAGGTGCCACTGGGGGTCGGAAGCATTGTTGTAAAATTAATTATGTTTGCATGTCAATAATGATAGATATCATCATTATATTGAAATTTTCATAGATAATAATATGACTTATCATTGTTTTTTTATTTTCAATCAAAATAACCATTATTGTTCTCATAATTCTAAAAATTTTATTAACATTTCACTTTAAATAATATTTTTATAAATTTTCTTATTTAAAATATTTTCTTTATGTTTAAAAATAAAAATAAAAAAAAAATCCCAAAACCCAGGGGGCATGTGACCCCTGGGCCATATGTGCCTCTGCCACTGCATGTTTGGTTTACTCAAAAAAAAATTTAAAAATGTATTACATATCAAATTATCATTTACCATAGCGAGCAAATAGTCAATCTATATATATGTTAATAAATGATTATTTAATTTTATTCTAATAAACCAAATACTACAATTTTATCCAACAAAAAAAAATAAAAATAAAAAACCATTGAAATGATGAATTATTTAAATGTAATAAACAGTAGTTTATCAAATATATAGATTGTTTATAGAATATTATTCACTGCACTAATTAGGATTGCCTCTAGAGAAACAATTTTTTTTTAAGTTGAAGTTTATAATATTGTTACACTCAATCAGTTACATGAGGAGAAAAAAAATAAATTGAAGAAATAAATAAATAATATTATTCATTGAAGATGTCCAAAATCTATCTCAGGCCTCGTTTGGGAAGTGACCGGTTTAGCCAAAAAGCCAACAACCTGTCACACCCCAAACTCGCCCTTAAAAGTTTGGGCATGACCAATTCGGAAACGGACATAAAATTTGGTTTACATAACATATGGGGCCTGAACAGAAGCAGTTATCAACATAAACAGTATCCATTGAGCTAACACTACTATGCCAGGATCATAAACTTAGCATCAGATAGACAATATACAGTGTTCATACATGCGAAGAACATTTATGTACATACATATATACAGACCCGGTCCCATGATTGGGCGTGAAACAAAAGCATTGGTAAAAGAGAGTTATACATATTTCATGACATCAGACAGAAAATTTAGAGCACAAGCGAAAAGTTTAGCAAGAACTCCACAAAAATGACTGAGCTTCATCTAAGTGCTTGGACGCATTGAAGTTGACAAAAGAGAACGGATATGAAGGTTAAGACTGACCTCCAGGGTGATTACCTACAGAGACAGACATAACACAGAGTGAGCAAGGCTCAGTGAATAATAGTACTTAAACAATTCAATGATTAACTTGAATTATAAAGTATATAAGTGCAGAGGTTATATGATTAAGCTTATTCTGTAAATATTTTCAGAACGGCCTTGGGCCCAGATTTTATACAGAGCGGTTTCAAGCCCGGTAACATACAGAACGGCCTTAGGCCTAACAAATTTTACAGATCGGCCTCGGGCCCAGATATCAACAGATTGGCCTCAGGCCCATATAACAACAGATTGGCCTCGGGCCCATCATTAGCAGAACAGAATAATTTCAGATACACAAAACTTTTATTGTTCCATATTACACATATGTTCCATTTGTTCATCATAAATCAACATAGTTAACTTGCAAATAACAGAACGTTAATATTAACTATTAACGGTAAGCAAAACGTACTACGACAGTACTATTACTCACAGTGCTGTGGCGGAGCGATAGTTCCTCCCGGAGTGTGACCTACACACATATGCAATTCACAAATTAGTTCCTTTTCCTTTTAAATCATTTTTTGATTCGTTTTGCTTCCAATGAATTTACAAACATGTTAAAGGTATCAAATATAGATTTTAGTAATACCAGAGGGTCAAACAAGTAAAACGGAGCAGATAGGATTTTTCGGCATGGGCCGCATGTGCGGCAGTCCCCTCCGCACGTGCGGTAATCCTCCCCCGCTCGTGCGGTAATTTCAGTAGCCAAGCCTCGAGTTTCCCCTGTGTTCCGTACGTGCGGCTGTGAGCCCCGCACGTGCGGCAATGACCCCCGCACGTGCGGCCGTAGCCCTTGTTTTGGGCAGTCCGAATTTCAAGCAAAAACCCAACTTGGTAAACATATGACAAGGCTCAAAATAGGTAAATTTAATACAAGAACATGGCTCAATATCCCATAAAGATGAATCACAAACTTACTTAGGTCCTTAATCACTTTGAATCCATAATCACAATTAATTACAATCCAATTCTTTCATGTTAATGGCTACCATTAATATATGCAAAATACATATGTATCACCATGTGAGCTCAACATGGAAAACAAAAAATAAAAATATAATTCCTCCATGTAGATCAAATTAATCTCCAAAACAAGCAAATGATAAGTACCCTTTTCTAATTAGGTAATTATCACACACAAAACTTCAATCACAAACCCGAGTTCTCACAATTGAAAGGGGATTCTTACCCAAGTCCAAGAAAGAGGCTATTTAAAATGAATTATGCATACCTTGAGTCCAATTCTCTACAATCTCACTCAATCTCCCCAATCTCTTCCTTGTTGAAGTTCTCTCCTCTTTGTTTTTCTTCTCTAACTCTCTCTCTCAGGAGATATTTGTGTAATGACTTCTAAGTCAAATGTTTAAAGAAACATATGTATATAAAAGTTATATAAAACAAAATTTAATCAGTTTAATCATTCTAAATCAGATTTTTACAGAAAATCATATTATGATCTAAAAATCATACTGATCTCAAATATAAACTTAATTTCAGATTATTAAACTTCTAAGGCTTTCAATTTCTAATCTGAACATTACAATTATAATAAATATTTCTCTTACTCAACAGATATGAATCTACAATCACAAAATTCATTCAATTTAACTTAATTTCCCATGGAATTTCACAACAAGCATATAAATGCACAGAGTAAGGGACTGAAAGTATACCAGAAAACATGTACGAGGGTCGGGTTATTGCACTCTCCCCCCCTCAAATAAGTTTGGTCCCTCAAACTTGTTTTACCTTAAGATAAGAACAATTGCGGATACTGGTGTTGCATTTCCTCTTATTTTTCCCAAGTAGTTTCGGTTCTGTAATGTTCCTGCCATTCGATTTTCACCATCAGAATCTCTCGGTTCCGTAGTTGTTTCACTTGCCGATCCAGAATTCGAATTGGCTTTTCTTCATAAGTCAATTTAGCATCCAGAACGATTTGGTGGTGATCAATGACATGAGACGGATCCGGAAGATATCCTCGAAGCATAGATATATGGAACACATTATGTACTTGACTCATACTTGGTGGAAGGGCAACTCGCTAGGCCACCGAACCTACCTTTTCCAGAACTTGGAATGGGCCAATATATCGGGGTGTTAATTTACCATTTTTCCCAAATCTGGGATGTCCCTTTATCGGAGTAACTTTCACAAAAACATGATTACCTGCCTTAAATTCCAAATCTCTTCGTCGATTATCCGCATAACTCTTTTGTCTACTTTGGGCAGTTTCCAGTCTTTCCCGAATAGTCTTAATCTTTTCAATTGTCAGTTGAACAATTTCAGGCCCTAACAATGACCTATCTCCAACTTTGGCCCAACACACGGGGGAATGACATAATCTTCCATACAGAGCCTCATAAGGTGCCATCCCGATACTCGAATGGTAACTATTATTATACGCGAATTCTACCAACGGTAAATGAGTTTCCCAACTTTCCTGAAAATCGAAAACACACATTCGGAGCATATCCTCTAATGTCTGTATCGTTCTCTCGGATTGTCCGTCTGTCTGAGGGTGGAAAGTTGTGCTAAACTTCAATTCTGTACCTATTGCTTCCTGTAAACTCTCCCAAAATCTTGACACAAATTTCGGATCTCTATCTGATATGATTGAAACTGGAATACCATGGAGTCTCACAATTTCATTCACGTAGATTACAACAAGTTTGTCTGCATTGTACTGAGTTTTCACATGCAGAAAATGGGCAGACTTGGTTAACCGGTCTACAATAACCCATATAGAATTCATACCCTAAGGAGTCCATGGTAACCCTACCACAAAATCCATGGTCAGATGTTCACATTTCCACTCCAAGATTGGAAGGGGTTACAATAACCCTGTCGATTTCTGATGCTCTGCCTTTACTTGCTGACATTGCAAACATTTAGAGACGAAATCCGCGATCTCCTTTTTCATACTTGGCCACCAAAAATTTTGTTTCAAATCCTGATACATTTTAGTATTCTCAGGATGCAGTGAAAATCTTGAGGTATGTGCTTCTTCCATCAATTTCCGTTTAACTTCTAACACATTAGGAACACATAATCTGCCTTGAAATTTGAGTACTGAATTCATCAAATTGAATCCCGATCTCGGTTTTGTCTCTAACTCATCACATATCTTCTTCAAACCTTCATCTTCCATTTGTCTCTGCTTAATTTCTTCAATTAATGTTGGTTGAACTGTTACTGTTGCAACCATGGCATCCCGTTCATGTATCACAAGGTCTACATTCATTCTTTCCAATTCAAATAATAACTCCTTTTGCCCCGTAAAATAAATTGGCCAAATTTCCTATACTTTTCCGACTAAGTGCGTCAGCAACCATATTGGCTTTACCAGGATGGTTATATATCTGTAAATCGTAGTCTTTAATAAGTTCTAACCATCGCCGTTGTCGCTTATTCAACTCTTTCTAGGTAAAAAGGTACTTGAGGCTCTTATGATCGGTATAGACTTCACAAGTAGTGCCGTACAAATAATGTTGCCATATCTTCAAAGCAAAAACTACTGCGGCTAGCTCAAGGTCATGTGTGGGATAATTCTTCTCATGGGGTTTAAGCTGTCGTGAGGCATAAGCGATAACCCTTCCATTTTGCATAAGTACACAACCTAATCCCCTATGGGAAGCGTCACTGTAGATCACAAATCCTTCAGTACCAGATGGTAAAGCAAGAACCGGAGCTGTAGTTAACTTAATTTTTAATTCCCGGAAAGCAAATTCCCACTATTCTGACCATTCAAATGCAACTCCCTTTTGAGTCAGTTGAGTAAACGGTATAGCAATTTTGGAGAAATCTTGAACAAACCTCATGTAGTACCCGGCTAATCCCAGGAAGCTACGAACCTCAGTCACATTGGTAGGAGTTGTCCAATTCACGATTGCCTCAATTTTGTCTGGGTCAATAGAAACTCCTTCCTTTGTTATCACATGCCTCAAGAATGCTACCTCATATAGCCAGAATTCACATTTCTTCAGCTTTGCATACAATTTCCTTTCTCGGAGTGTTTGAAGAATTAAACGAAGATGGTTCTCATGAGCTTCTGCATTCTTCGAGTAAATGAGGATGTCATCGATAAATACCACTACAAACTCATCCAAATAGGGCTTGAAAACACGATTCATCAAATCCATAAAACGCTACTAGTGCGTTAGTAACTCCAAAGGGCATAACCAGAAATTCATAATGACCGTATCGGGTTCGAAAAGCTATCTTCTCAACATCATCAGCTTTGACCTTTAGTTGGTGGTATCCGGACCGTAAATCAATTTTCGAAAAGACTTGTGCCCCTTGTAGCTGGTCAAACAAATCATCGATCCGAGGCAATGGGTACTTATTGTTAATCGTTACCTTATTAAGTTCCCTGTAATCTATACATAATCGGAGTGTTCCATATTTCTTTTTCACAAACAGAATTGGTGCACCCCAAAGAGAGACACTCGGGCGAATGAACCCCTTATCGAGTAAATCCTGCAACTGAATCTTCAACTCTTTCATTTCAACCGGTGACATTCTATACGAAGTTTTAGAAATGGGTTGAGTTCCCGATACCACTTCAATCATAAATTCAATTTCACGGTCTACTAACTCCCCTGGTAACTCTTCCGGAAAAACATCCAGAAATTCATAGACAATTGGAATCATATCGGTACTCTCATTCATTGCTTGCCCCTCCAAAGCACTGCATAAATAACCCTGACATCCTTTCTGTAGTAGTTTACATGCCTTAATTGCAGAAATTAAATAGGGTGGCGAAGTTACTCCATGCCCTTGAAGGGTAAATTCTGATTGTCCCGGAGGATGGAAACTAATTTGCTTAGTCAGACAGTCAATTGTCGCACGATAGTCACTCAGCCAGTCCATACCCAAAATAATATCGAAGTGAGTCATGTCAAGAGACAATAAGTTGGCATATACCCGGATATCCCCAATTAGGAGTTCACAAGTAAAATATACAGAA
This sequence comes from Camellia japonica, assembly GCA_030407325.1. NCBI lineage: Eukaryota > Viridiplantae > Streptophyta > Magnoliopsida > Ericales > Theaceae > Camellia > Camellia japonica. The sequence goes on from JAPPVO010000007.1 coordinate 100,049,641, forward strand.
GTACAGACCATAGAGTCTCCCAAAGGTGAAGACACACATAACATATAAGATAATACTTCCTCAGTTCTATCTAAATTTTGAGCAAATAGTTTTGACACAAAGGAATGGGTAGAGCCAGAATCAAACAATACATGAGCAGAATGACCGTGAACAATAAATGTAACTGACATCACTGTTGCAGCATTTTGCACATCTCTTGGAACCAATGCAAACACCCTCCCTTGTCTCGCGGTGTCTTTATTATTAACAGGTTTTGTAGTTGACTTAGCGTTGGGAGTTGGTGTAGACCTTGCTAAACTTGCGGTAGCCCTATTTCCATTTTGCTGATTTATCTGAGGACAGTCCTTTACCAGATGACTCATTTTGCCACACCTGAAACATGCTCCAGTTACCCGATAACAAGTCCCACGGTGCTTCTTTCCACATTCTGAACAAACAGGAGTTGGATCTTAAGTAGGGGTGGAAGTATTAGAGATCCCTGAATTCTGTTTCTTGTTTGGTGGAGTGGCTGACCCCTTTGATAATTGAATGTTCAGCCTCTTTCCTTTCCACTCAGAAATCTGATTCTGAGCAGCAAAATTTCCCTCTGCTATAACAGCCCTCTCCAACACATCAACACAGGTGGGTAACTTCAACATGTTAACTCGGTCAAGGATAGCATTCCGTAATCCCCTTTCAAATTTCCTTGCTTTCTTATAATCTGTATCTACCATGTGAGGTGCAAACCAGGCTAGCTCTGCGAATTGGGATTCATACTCCGTAACAGTTTTATTTCCTTGTCTGAGGGTTTCAAATTCTGTCACCTTCTTGTCTCGCATACTTTGGGGAAAGTACTTGTCATAAAACAGTTCTAAAAATCTGTCCCATGTTAATCACTGGTGTACAGTTCTCGTAAGCATCCACCACCTCCGTGCTTCGTCTTCAAGAGTGAAGGCAGGAAGTTGCACTTTTTGGGCTTCGGTACAAGGGAAAACTTCGAATAACTTTTCTATCCCCAACACCCACACTTTAGCTTTCATCGGTTCTATTCCTCCCTTGAAGGATGGCGGCTTCATCTTCTTAAATTCTTTCATAAGTGTGATAGTTCGGTCCTCAGCATGGAAATCTTGAACCACAGGCGGAGGTGCCGGTGGCAGCGGCGGTTGTGGTTGTTGTTGTTGCCGTAATGTCTCCGCCATTTCCATGATCATTCTTTCCATTCTATCCAACCGTGTAGAAGTAGCATCTTCCGGGTCTTCTGTTCTCGTTCTTACCATATTCTATATGACAATCAATTACAATATACACAAGAGATATACAATAGACATGCGTCACAATCATTGGAGTTAGCAAATATTACGTATACAATCAACGTTGCCATCAATCTTTTCACATGTATTCAGAATATTATGCATGATGCCTAAGTCTTTTCTAGACATCCCAAGGCTCAATGGATTCGTGTGTGAGATAGCAACTCGTACTTTGATACCACTTGTCACACCCCAAACTCGCCCTTAAAAGTTTGGGCATGACCAATTCGGAAACGGAAATAAAATTTGGTTTACATAACATATGGGGCCTGAACAGAAGCAGTTATCAACATAAACAGTATCCATTAAGCTAACACTACTATGCCAGGATCATAAACTTAGCATCAGATAGACAATATACAGTGTTCATACATGCGAAGAACATTTATGTACATAAATATATACAGACTCGGTCCCATGATTGAGCGTGAAACAAAAGCATTGGTAAAAGAGAGTTATACATATTTCATGACATCAGACAGAAAATTTAGAGCACAAGCGAAAAGTTTAGCAAGAACTCCACAAAAATGACTGAGTTTCATCTAAGTGCTTGGACGCATTGAAGTTGACAAAAGAGAACGGATATGAAGGTTAAGACTGACCTCCAGGGTGATTACCTACAGAGACAGACACAACACAGAGTGAGCAAGGCTCAGTGAATAATAGTACTTAAACAATTCAATGATTAACTTGAATTATAAAGTATATAAGTGCAGAGGTTATATGATTAAGCTTATTCTGTAAATATTTTCAGAACGGCCTTGGGCCCAGATTTTATATAGAGCGGTTTCAAGCCCGGTAACATACAGAACGGCCTTAGGCCTAACAGATTTTACAGATCGGCCTCGGGCCCAGATATCAACAGATTGGCCTCAGGCCCATATAACAACAGATTGGCCTCGGGCCCATCATTAGCAGAACAGAATAATTCCAGATACACAAAAATTTTATTGTTCCATATTACACATATGTTCCATTTGTTCATCATAAATCAACATAGTTAACTTGCAAATAACAGAACGTTAATATTAACTATTAACGGTAAGCAAAACGTACTACGACAGTACTATTACTCACAGTGCTGTGGCGCAGCGATAGTTCCTCCCGGAGTGTGACCTACACACATATGCAATTCACGAATTAGTTCCTTTTCCTTTTAAATCATTTTTTGATTCGTTTTGCTTCCAATGAATTTACAAACATGTTAAAGGTATCAAATACAGATTTTAGTAATACCAGAGGGTCAAATAAGTAAAACGGAGCAAACAGGATTTTTCGGCATGGGCCGCACGTGCGGCAGTCCCCTCCGCACGTGCGGTAATCCTTCACCGCTCGTGCGGTAATTTCAGTAGCCAAGCCTCGAGTTTCCCCTGTGTTCCGCACATGCGGCTGTGAGCCCCACGCGTGCGGCAGTGCTTCCGCACGTGCGGCCATGGCCCCCGCACGTGCGGCCGTAGCCCTTGTTTTGGGCAGTCCGAATTTCAAGCAAAAACCCAACTTGGTAAACATATGGCAAGGCTCAAAATAGGTAAATTTAATACAAGAACATGACTAAATATCCCATAAAGATAAATCACAAACTTACTTAGGTCCTTAATCACTTTGAATCCATAATCACAATTTGAATCCATAATCACAATTAATTACAATCCAATTCTTTCATGTTAATGGCTACCATTAATATATGCAAAATACATATGTATCACCATGTGAGCTCAACATGGAAAACAAAAAATAAAAATATAATTCCTCCGTGTAGATCAAATTAATCTCCAAAACAAGCAAATGATAAGTACCCTTTTCTAATTAGGTAATTATCACACACAAAACTTCAATCACAAACCCAAGTTCTCACAATTGAAAGGGGATTCTTACCCAAGTCCAAGAAAGAAGCTATTTGAAATGAATTATGTATACCTTGAGTCCAATTCTCTACAATCTCATTCAATCTCCCCAATCTCTTCCTTGTTGAAGTTCTCTCCTTTTTGTTTTTCTTCTCTAACTCTCTCTCTCTCTCTCAAGAGATATTTGTGTAATGACTTCTAAGTCAAATGTTTAAAGAAACATATATATATATATATATATATAAGTTGTATAAAACAAAATTTAATCAGTTTAATCATTCTGAATCAGATTTTTACAGAAAATCATATTATGATCTAAAAATCATACTGATCTCAAATATAAACTCAATTTCAGATTATTAAGCTTCTAAGGCTTTCAATTTCTAATCTGAACATTAGAATTATAACAGATGTTTCTCTTACTCAACAGATATGAATCTACAATCACAAGATTCATTCAATTTAACTTAATTTCCCATGGAATTTCACAGCAAGCATATAAATGCATAGAGTAAGAGACTGAAAGTATACCAGAAAACATGTACGAGGGACGGGTTATTACACAACCCATACCAAAAAGTCAAAGATTCTCTTTTCTCTCTACTTTTTGCACATCTTTTCGTAAAAAGTCAAAAAGTCATCCCAAACATATTAGTTTTTTTTTAGCTCATATTTTAGCCAAATAGTCAAAAAGTTACTAAGGCCTTGTTTGGCAAGGGCTATTTTAGCCTATTTTAGGCTAAAATTCACAAAAAGACAAAATAGGCTAAAATAGCTAATAGACAAAATGTCACATCAAACCCATAATTATTTTACTTTTTCTCTCACAAATATCACATCCAACTAAAAAAAAATCCAACAATCTTCCCAAACACAAAAATTTTAGCCTACTAAAATAGCTTACTAAAATAGCCAACTTCCCAAACAAGGCCTAAATTAGCCTATTTTCATCTATCAACAACTATGATTTATGCTAATAATAAAAATTATATGAAATTACTCCGAAAATACAATGTTATGTTTATTGTAAGAAACAAAATATAATTGATTCACTCCCAAATACAATGTTTCAAACATGATTTATCACCTAATATTTTAATTAAAAATGAGTAATTTTAATACTTATATATGCAAGAAAATTTTTTGCAGGTACAAGAGAAAAAAAAATTACCAACAAATTTTATAGGGTAAATTACACTTTGTTTCCTTATGTTTGGTCATTTTTCTACTTTGGTCCTTAAATTTTTTATTTTTTCACATTGACCTTTTATATTTCAAGTTTTTCTAATTTTCTCCAAAAGTCAAAGTGAAAAAATAAAAACTTCAAGGGCCAAATTGAGAAAGCAATCAAACATAAAGGGCAAAGTATAATTTACCCAAATATATATATATATATATTAAAGGTCTCATTTTTTAAGTTGGCCTTAGAGCAACCATAATGAACATGTTAACACCCAATTAGTATTAGATTTTATCAGTTAGTGAGCTTGTAATGCTTGTTATCCCATGCAATGCAGCTATTAGCACAGCTACTAAAGTTGTCAGCTGTTACCATTTGTGTTATCTGTAGCCAACCACATAGCCAACCATTGTGGGACCCAAAAGAATATAATATTCATTTTTCAAAAAGCAACCCAGAAATAATATCACAGGTTACTGTTGCAACTCTACATTTGGTGATTCAAATTTTCAACCGTTGTGCATATTTTTTGTAAGTAAGAACAATTTGTGTTCTTCCATAAAATGCAAACCATATATTTATTCTTGACCATTTGTTATTCTTAACCCTTTCATAAAAAAAAGAATTCAATTGTATATTAGCCAAAACTTTCAAAAAATGGATCATCGACCTCCGTTTTTCAACAATCAATTCAATCAACAACAAAACTCTCAGCAACCACTGTTATAACGATTCTAGTTTAGACCTGACCCATTTGTTGTTTTCGGATCCAAGAATCCCTCTACTTAACTGTTGTTCATCTCTTTTCCATCTTAATACTTGTTGAGTTTGGCTATTGGGAGTTTTGGCTGTGTTTGAAACAGGTTGGGAAGTCAGTTTTTCAATAAGTTGTTGCCCAGATTTTTGCATGTTTGCTCGAGCAATGCTTCTTGCGCTCGAGCGGTCTTTTATAGTCTGTATAACTGTTGAGAGTGTAATATCTGCGCTCGAGCGATTTTTTGTCGTCTACGAAACTACTAGGAGGGGGTCATTGTGCGCTCGAGCGGTGTCATTTATCGTGTATGTTCGCTCGAGTGGTGTTTTGGTCGCTCGAGCGGTCTGTGCATATATTATTTTGAAAAGAAGACTTTTTGGATCAATTTTTCATCTCTCTCTCTCTCTCTAAACATTTCAAAACCCTGAAATTGTTACCTTCTCTCTCTAGTTCTCATTTCTAGCCCCAAATACTCTCAATCCGTGGGTTTCCTTACCCTGGTCCTTTGGAGAAAAACATTGGGCACGTCGAGGGCTTCATTTTAATCTAAGTATTTAGTGTTTTTGACTTCGTAAAGTTCTACCTATTGTTTTTTTGTGTCTCTACTTTGAGGTAGGGATTTCTTTGACTTTTTTATATGATTTTTAGCTTAGTTATTTACTCTTTTAAAAGGATTATTTGTAACGCCCCCAAAATAATACAATAAAGATAACTCATATGCTGAATAAATATGAGAAACAACATACTTTCATATATCAGAGTTTACTGTTTAACAACTAATTAAATGCCATGTAGGCTTACATCTTTTCAAGTCATTGCTTGGTTACACAAATTGAGTCTCGCTCATTACAACTTAAGCCATTGGCTTTACAAATAACAAACATACACATATAATGCATAATTAAGAAGCTCTTACTTCTCAAAAGTCCATCCACGCTATTGCCTTGGAGGAAACATTTCACCTGCACCTGAAAATGATATTCCCCGTATAGGGTGAGCTAACAGCCCAGCAGAGATAATCTAACACAATATATGAGGTTTAGCAAAGGTATAAATACTACGTGCATAAACAATACCGATTACTAAAACATCTACAAGGCCTGTATATTCATATGCCACTAGGACCTAACCTCATTTCATTTTCCTTCAATTTATTTCCAGTTCCTATATGGTACTCAATTCATGAGTTAAATTCATTAACTTTCAACAACCAAAATGAGACTGCAACTCAATGGTTTTCCAACTATGCAAAACACACATAAGCACTTCAAACTTGCAATTTTACGGATATTTCGTCTGAAGGAATCGACACCCATTTATATATAAAATTTCGGGTCTTTCACCTAGGACACTCTGGCCAACTTAATTTAAATGGAGTCCATCCCCTTTCTTCTCCCAAATAAACATACAGATGCAATGTATTTATAAACAATGATATATGGAGTACATCCCCTTTCTCCTCCCAATAAACATACATATACAATGTATTTATAACATAGTCATATTCAATGACACCAACAATGGATTAGCATTAAATCGCCTAATCTCCATGCAATTTCTACAACAATCATAGCTATCCCCCACCGATAGCCCAATACAATTATTTCTAAAGAGATGTTCAATCTCAAAATGAATATTTTATTCAAAACTTACATTGGTGAGATAATGCATATCCAATATCACCAATTTTAACCACAACCTTCCAATTTCACATTTTCAATGTTAATTCCAATTATTTATTCAAAATAATAATTTAATCAAAATTAGGGCAAAATCTCCCTCTTTCCAAATATCAACCCAGACACCCAAAATCAACTATTTTAGCACAACACAACCTTGTATCCAAGCCTCAAACTCACTTATGCCAATTTCATCAAAACCCTTCTTTTCATTTCACACCCAAATCCTAGATTTGTCCAAACCACAACCAAATCTCATCATCTACATACAATAGCAAATAACTAGACTAAAAACCATATTAGAGTGTAGAAATTCCCTACCTTAAGTGTAGAAGACGAACAAGCAAGATCGAAACTTCAAAAATGACGAAATCAACTCTTACTTGGATCAACACGAAGCTCTTGAAGCCCTCTACCTTATTCTCAAAGACACTAGGGTCAAGAACTCAATGAATGTAGATGAAATCTTTGAGAGAATGTGACTTCTAGGGAGAGAGACTGTAGATTTAGGGTTTGTGGGTGAAAAGGAAATCAAAAATGAAACCAAAACGGCGCTGCTGTGAATTGATGTACACCAGGCTTGCTTGAGCGAAGGAGTTCTCGCTCGAGCGACCAGACACAAAAAGGTCACCTCACTCGAGCTCAAGAAGCGTCGCTTGAGCGTAGAATGTGAAGCTTCAGGTCTGCTACCCTACGCAGACGCACGCTTGAGCGAAGGAAGTCTCGCTCGAGTGAATAAACATTTTCACAAGGCTCGCTCGAGCGCAAGAAGCCTCGCTCGAGCGAAGAACAGATTACACAATGCTCGCTCAAGTGCAAGAAGCCTCGCTTGAGCGAAGAAGCCAAAATCTGGGCAACAACCATTTGTACCAAAAGGCAACCAACCTGTTCCAAACTCGCCCAACAAGTCCCAAAACTCAAATTCAAAGAATTAAAGGGAGGAAACAAGACATAGACAACAATATACAATCATGGAACCCGAGTCCGGAACACAATAAAGGTCGGGGTAAAACCAGGATCGCTATATTATTGATATGGAGATTTTTTGGAAAACCTAGGGTTTGAGTTAAAATCAAAATAGGGGTTTTCCAAATAAGCTCTTGAAAATGGTTGTGGGGATATAGTTATGGTTGAGATAGGTTAAAATGGTAGATATCTTTTCTTAAAATCAACTTTGTAAGAAAATGGGGTTTTGCCCTAAATTTTGGATATTTGGATTTGTGAAAGGAAATGAAAAATGATGTTGGGTATTGTGAAATTGGAATGATAGTTATGTTAATGATGATGGTGGAGTTGGATATGTAATATCACTCCCATTGTAAAATGTTGAAATTATATCTTTTGATTGGAAATTATCTATTGAATAGAAATATCTGTTTTGGGCTATTAGTGGAGGATAATCTTGATTGTTGTAGACATTTTATAAGGATTAGGTTGAATTGAAACTAATTTCTCATACATTATGCATCAAGCATGATTTCATATTGAACATTGTAAATGTATTGGTTTTTGAGAAAAATGGAAGAATATCGTGGTGAATCTGGTTAGGGGGTGTGGTTGTGGTTTTATTATGTTGGCTTGTGTGTCCTTGGTGAAAGTCTAGAAACCCGCGCAGTTAGGTGCCGATCCTTTCGGTTAGTACCGTTAAAATGGCTTTTGTAGTGCTTGTATAGCCTACCGGCAGACACGTACCTAGAGATACATAAAATGATGATTTTCATGAATTGATATACAACTTGGAATTACATTGTTTTGAGATGGAAAATTAGAATTATTTGACAAATGGCATTCATATGCATTCACCTTATAATTTTGCCAAGATTCATATGCTGTGTTAGAGTACCTTTACTGGGCTTTAGCTCACCCTATGTGGAAAACAACTTTCAGGTGCTGATGATGATATACTTCCACCAAGGACGTAGCTTAGGAGGACTTAGAGCTTAAGGCTTCATCTTTGGTTCTTGATGTAATTAATTTTGTTTAAGACTAGAACTTTACTTATATTGAGTTTAAACGCATTTTGTTGTAACAAAGTATCGTCTTGAAAAGTTGTAGCCATTAATTTGATTTTATTTCTCTTTTTACTCTTGTATCCATGCCATATGCTATAGATTCAGAATCTAGGATTGGTGAATATATATATTGCATATGTCACCTTTTGTAATGATCAAAGATATAATGAATAGAAATTATGAGATTGTTGATCAACTGTAGCACTATTATGAGTTGGGTTAATGTTAATTATTTCGGGGCGTTACAACTGCAATTTGATTCCCAAACATTTTCTCAATATTTTTTAAATCGATAATATTGTCACATTCCATTTACTTAATTTATTCCGGAACAAATTATAATCTTGTGAACCTTTTTCAGTACGTGTCATACATCCATTTACAACACCAAAAAAAAAAAAGAGAGAGAGAAAGGGTAAAGTGCAACCAAAAAAAAAAAGAAGATATCCAAATTGGACAAAAGAGGAAGATTGTACAGTTATAGAAAATCCATCACTTGATGATGAAGAAATCTAATGAAGGAGATGATCAGCACCTCTACAAGAACGCCATCTACAAGATAAAACTCCCACAGCCATTGAATGACCGGGAGTCTTTCAATGCCCAAGTTAATCCTCCAATATTATAAAAATATTTAATGGACATAATTCATAGAGAAAAATAGCGTACTCTCAACCCATGGAGGTGTGGTCTATTTATAATAACTAGTGTCTTGCCCAACAAGTAGTTTATGTGCTTCAAAAGTCCTATTCCAAATAATCTCCGGTTGTTTAGGACTTCTATATCGATAAGATTTCATCTCTTGATCAGTTTTGCATAATCATCATAAAACACTAATGTAGTGTTTGAGGAGGATTTGACAACTGCCATACACTTGATAATCCATAACTATGCCACATGGCAGTGTCTGAATCCATATAATTCTTGTAACGCCCCAATATTTAGTAGTCAAATCACCATTCAAGTTTCTTAATTACTCGTCCAAGTCTATTATACAAACCCAAATAAAAGATAATAGATAGGTGACAATTGTTCAAAAGATCATAATATATCTCTTTCCCATTGAAGTAATACAAAATATTACATTTCTTTTCCCTCAATTACAATTGATCAAACATTTATAGTTCAAGGAGTTAGAGAATTTAATGTAAGTTGCCCTAATGACTTACATATTTCAAGATAAGGGTCTTGATTACACAAAAGTGGAATCCAATTCCCAAAACACCAAAAGCTCGGTAGCATGAATACAAATAACATCAAACGAGCCTCCGTGCTCTATCCGAATATCTCTACCGTCCTTCACTTAGGTGGTAGCACATCACCAAGTCCTAAAAATTTATTATGATAGAAATGAGCAAAGTTTCCCAGTAGGAATACATTTGACAGAGTATATAAATGTTTGAAATGGATATGATCATGCTATGCGTATGCCATGATAAAATCCTTATTTCTATTTTTTAAAGAAAATGATGTACGTTATATTGTTGTCATGCTAAAATCTCAACATTGATAGTGGGGCGGTAAATAAGCAATGAAGTCCCGAGTAAGAGCTAGAAACATACGTATATAGATTTTTACATATCCTGAAAATATTCCCACATTTGTCGGCTCACAATACGGCAGGGCGGTGGGCACCTAAGACACACATCTCATCCACATTTGTCGGCTTGTAATATGGCAGGACTAGTGGACACCCAAAATCACTTGTTTTTCCCACATTTTCCGACTCGATATAGTAGGGCCAGTGGACACCCAAAAACATTTCCCACATTCGTTCGGCTATAAGCACAAGACAAGGCAATTGGGTACCTGGACTCCCTGCGCGGGTACCAATACAATACACAACACATTTCCAAAACCCAACTCTATTACCTGGACTCATACATGATTTACCCCCTTTCAACATTTCCAAACATTCAAGAAATTGTATCAATCATGAAACAAAATCATGCAATGCAATATGATGTTTGAATTTGCAAATATCTCAATTTACCTAAGGTTCATTTATTACATTAACAAAGATTTAACATAGCCAATAATAAAAGGTTTCCAATTTCCACATTCCCAACAATAAATCAATTTCATGATTCAAGGTCCGATTAAACAAAAATCCTTCTATAAAGCAAAAATTTAAACAAGGGTTTTAGTAAAATTTTAGGGCTTTTTCCTCACTTGCATTTATGAACCAATTAATCCTCATCAACCACCTTTATCTTCATAAATCATTCAAAACCCCTCAAAGGATTTGGGAAAATCCCTATTTAAGCTTCAATGCCTTATGTAAACCAAAGTCATTCATCTCATACATTAATATAACTAATAAATTATCACATATACATCTCAAATCATAGATATACCAAGTTAGAAGTACTCATACCTCGAAAATGAAAGCAAAAGATGAAGACTTGAGGAGAAACTTCAAAGAAATCGTGATCCAAATGGTCAAAGTGTTAATCTTTACATGTTTTTCACCTTTAATACAAGAACTATGGTGAATTCTTTGTAAAAATAAGTGAAATATAGGTGGAAGGGTTAGGGTTTTCAAAAAAAAGGAGAAGTGAGAGATGAGAAAATAAAAGTGAAAGAAATGAGACAAAAGTTAATTTTTAAGTATCTGATCCCAAACAGACTCAGACCGCTCGAGCACTAATTCCTACGCTTGAACGTTGTGAGAGTGAAGATTGCTCGAGCAGTAACTCCATTGCTTGAATGTAGAACACAAGTTCCCATAATCTTAGGTCTGTAGAGCAAAATACTGACCCACTTGACACCTTGGTACCAGGTAACATATAACATATAACATATAACATATGACATATCACATGATGCTAAAGATGCCACGATACATTTCAAAAATAGGACAATCATTCATCTATACAAAAAATATCATTTCAAGAAACAAAGCTTATCATATCATTTCATTCAGAAAATATTTATAGTCAAACATAGTTTTACAGAGTTGTTACTCACAGATAGCTCCAGAAGCTAAACAAATACTTAGACAGATTGGTCGGATAATGACGCGTGACTTACACACAAACACGTGACAAATACATATTGAAACACACATTCCAAAAACACTTAACTTATTGCACTTCTTTCTTAGTGTTCCTAATTTATATCCTCATTAATATGGCCTAAACCATGACTTAGAAGTGCCTAAGATGGAATGATGATGCAATTATGCATTTTGAAAACACTTCTAAAATTTCTGAAAGCAGGGCAATTCGCTCAAGCGATCTGTAAAGTTTGTAAAAGTACTGGATGCTCAATTTTGACACTCGACGGTAGCTCAATAGTTGTTCGAGCCAAGTATTGAGAAAAATGATGTTTGCGCGAGCGCACAATTGGTCGCTCGAGTCATCATGCAATTGTTTGCAAAGTACTGGGAGCTTGAAATATATGCTCAAGCGACACTTCCATCGTTCAAGCGAACTGCTCAAATTCTAGAATTTCTATATTGTTCTTTAAGGTTCAAAACTCAATTTTCAAAGCTTCAATCTTGTTAATTTGGGCCAAAAACTTAAGGAAATACTTGAAACCTTGTAATAAAACATGAAATGAAAACCAATTCACAAAATCAAAGCCTAAAAGCTAAACAATTCTTTAAAACCAAACCTTAAACTCAATGTATAACACATGCATGCATTGTTTTGAGTTCAAACTCTTTGAATCATGAACAAATGAGATGTTTTGTACAAAATCATGTTGAGTTCTCAAAATTTAACAAAAATAACTCCACGCATGTGAGATATGAGGTGGAATTCAAGCTCAAACTTCATGAATTATGCATGCAAGCTTATGATAATCTCAAATTCTACATTCTTAACTTATTTCTCATGCTAGTCTCTTACTTCACTTGAAATCCCACATTTGGTGTCTTAAATATATAGTTTATGAGTTAAATTCTTACCTAAACTCCTCAATTGAACTCTATGTAGCAAATTCCTTGAGTTTCCAAGCCAATTCCTTAATATTTCCCTTCAATCTCCTCTTTTCCCCCTTGAATTGAACTATCTCCCTCACTCTCCCTTCTTCTACACGTTTTTGAGCTCAAAATGGTGATGAGATTGTGTTCTAGAAGTTATATTGGCCTTATATAGGTCCAATTAGCTTAAGCTAATTAATTATGATTAGAACTAATTGACTTCAACTTAATTAATTTATTCTAATTATTTGGTTCCGAATCAATCCAATTAAACTTACCATAAAATTCTAAAAATCCAAATTAACACATTGATGTAATCAATTTCATGTTCGGATGCCGATAAAGCCTTCAACTAACAAAACAAAGTAGAATTCTGAATAGATATTCTTATGGCTAACAAATAGGAATGCAAAACACATACAAAATGCACAATTAATACATAATCTCATTTTTAAAACTTAATTAGCATTCTTAATCATGGATTATGAGCTAATTACGGATCGAGTTTATTATAGTGAAGAAGGGCTTGAACGTGTATTCTGACTTAAGTGTTAGATACCTTGATCGTCTTTTTGTACTAAAGTCTTGTAGAGAGAAGGTACTCTGAGAGTTTCATCATTCGCGCCTTGCAGTACACCCAAGAGGCATAAAGATGTACCACGACCTTAGTTGCTAGTTTTGGTTAAGGGGAATGAAGAGAGACATAGCCTTGTTTGTTTCGAGGTACCTTACTTGTCAACAAGTAAAGGTTGAGCATTAGAGGCCAGCGGATTTGTTGCAACCCTTGCCTATAGCTGAGTGAAAGTGGGAGCATATCACGATGGATTTTGTTGTGGGTCTTCCGAGGACTCAATGAGGTAATTATGCCATGTAGGTGATTGTTGATCGGTTAACTAAGTGTAATAACCCTCATCACTAATCACTGATAACGCTACTGATCACTGCTAAACTGAGACTGAACATGATTAGTAATTGAATTGATTGAAATACTGCACTGACTGATTGAATGCGCTAGTTTAAATGCATACCTATCTGTTGACTGTTAAAATTATCTGTTTATGTTTTCTATCTTAAATTGCGAATTGAAGGCCTTATCGTAGGGGTGAGCATGGTCCGGATTGGACTGGATTGGGGTAAAACCAAGACCAATCCGTTATCTACGGTTCCTGAAAAATTAGAACCAATCAAATCCGTTTAAATCATGGAACCAATCCGAACCAATCCATTTAAATACGGATTGGATCGGTTTAGGACCACGGATTCACATAATTAAATAACAAAAATATATATATAACACTTTAATTTCATAAAAATATAAACATAGCGCTATATTAGTTCCATAATAGCAACATGTTTTTCTATAATAATGACATACTGTTCTAGAATTTAAACAACCATAAGAAAACTGGTTTCACCATAAGTATTTAGACCATTATAAATCAAAACTAAAAACTAACAAACAAAAGTAATAAAAGAAGATATTATACGGTTTTAGGTTTGAGTTTAGATTTTATATAGAATAAGAGAAGATACTATGGGGGAGGATGTATAATAAAACTATAGACTATTTGTATACGGTTCGGATCGGTTCCAATATGAAACCGTGGGATTCAATCCGGAACCAATCCGTGGACTACGGATTTTTAATTCTTCAATCCGAAACCGAACCGCGAATTCAAAAAACCAATCCAAACCTATCAGATTGGACTAGACTGAATTGGATTATGGATTTCATGGATTCCTTGCTCAACCCTACCTTATCAGCGGCCGAATCTGAAATTGATTGATGATTTATGATCATTAGAATTTATGTGATTTTATGGTATATTCATCCGAAATGTGATTTGTTATGATTAAATTAGATTAAATATTGATAAATTACACTAATTGGCTTTATTTACAATTATGCCATAATGGTGGGCCACTTAAGTCAAATTATATTGGTCTTGTTGAAGCTTGTATTGCATCATTTTTGTTCATCACTCTTGTGAGAGCTAAAACCGAGAGACAATGAGAGAATTAAGGAGAAGGAAGGAGATTTCAACAATTTGCCTTGGAGGCTTAGGAAAATTGAAGAGAATTGCATAATTGAGCTTCCCTTCTTTAAATTGAAGACTTAAGGTAGGATGTTCAACATTTAATTTGTGAATCCAAGTCATCTCTTGCATGGTTCATGGAAGTTTAGTGAATTGAGTCTAGAACTAGCTTAAGTTGTTGAATTGGAGCTTGAATCTTGCATGCATGTTTATATTGTTAGTTTGGAGGTTTGATTTCATGGAAATCTTGCATGCATGATCACATTTATGTTTAAGTCCATGATTTCATCATGTTTTGTAAATATTGGCTCACTAGAACAATTATTTGAAGATTGAAAAGTTGTTTAAAGTCTTGCATGTTCAATTTAAGTCATGTTCATGAAAATTGGTTTGAAATTGGGTTGATTTGATCTTCCTTTGGGGCTTTGATTTTACAATTGAGCTTTGAATCATGTTAAACTATGAGTTTTGATGTGTTTTCCAACAAATTAGCCCAAGAGGATCGAAATTTATGTTTTAAGAGTTGAATTTGAGCTTGAGGTTCAATCTGGGAATTCCAGATTTTGAACTCACGCTCGAGCGGGGTGACTGGCGCTCAAGCGTGAAAATCGTGCTCCCAGCACTTTGCACTGTTTTGAGGTCCGCTCGAGCAGAATAATTGAAGCTCGAGCGGGTGTCGAGCGCCCAATCGAGCGTAAATTTCACCTATCCAACACTTTTGACTGTTTTGCAGTACGCTCGAGCGGGTAAGTATACGCTCGAGCGGAAACCTTTGTCTGCATTTCCGCTCGAGCGGAGTAACCTACGCTCGAGCGGGACCCTGTTTTCCTGAAAATTCTGACAATGTTTTTAACGTGCATCTTTGCATCCTCATTCCATTCTAGGCATTCTTAGGCCTAGTTTAAGGCATCTTAATGAGGATATAGATGTAGAACCGCACCGAGTCTAAGTAGGGACTAAGTCTTTAATTCTTGAATGTGAACTTAGTGTGTGTTCATCCTGTAAACTGTGTAGGGTTGGCATCTGAGGACGCGCTCTAGCTTAACTGTAGCCCAGAACTCTGTGAGTAACAATTGTGTAAAGATATGTTCAAATGTGACTGTTTAAACTGTACTATTTCTGAACTGATACTGTTTACTGATTGAATGTTTGTCCTCTATTCTGAACTGTATTGTGGCATCCATAGCAACTACTGTTTACTATTACTGCTACTGTTACAGAGATCTCTGTCAGTTTTTATCTTGGAACTTCTGTTTACTGTTGTGATGGCTATCATTGACTGTTCGGTCTTTTAAGACCTACTGCTTACTGTACTGTTATGCTAATGGATGTACCACATATGACTGTTACTGTAAGGACATTCATTCTTAACCTCTTTACGCATTATGTTATTCACTGGGCTTTAGCTCACTGTTCATATATATATGTAGGTGTACAGGCACCAGACCGGAGCTAGGAGCGTGGGTTAGACTCTCCTTTTTGTCAAGCCAACTACTGTGCCTCACTTGAGGTTCCGAGCCTGTTTCAAGCCATGGCTTGGGGGTGTTTAAATTCCCCCATCTGTCTCTGTATCTGTTTTGTAATACTGTATAAGCTGTAGCACTGTACTGTACTGTTATAATAAGGATTAGGTCCCTGTCCTGAATGATTGTACATATGTATAGACTGTTTCGTTATGAATGTGCATATGAATGAAAAGTCTTTTTGCATATAGACTGTCACAGCTCATTGGACATTGTTTAATTACTGTTTTGGCTTCCGCCAGCCCCCGTACTCTATTTTACTGTATTACTGTTAAGCAGGCCTTCGGTAATCTCAGATTACTGGCCGGTTACGGTGCTAAACCCATAGAGGCGGGTTTGGATCGTGACACTAAGCCAATATATTTTATACCTATGCGCACAAGTGACTTGGTAGATTATTTTGCCGACCTTTATGTTAGGGACATAGTTTGACTTCACGGATCCCTGTGACTTTCATTTCGAATAGAGATCCACGTTTCACTGTTCGATTATGACAGAGCCTACAGAATGCCTTGGACACTAGGTTGACATTTAACACCCCTATCATCCTCAAATTGATGGGCAGTCAGAGCATACCATTCAAATCCTAGAAGATATGGTTCGAGGTTGTGTTTTTGACTTTAAGAGGTCATAGGAGAGACACTTACCTTTGGTGGAGTTTTCCTATAACAATAGCTTTTAGGCAAGTATTGGCATGGCATCGTTTGAGGCCTTGTATGACCGACCTTGTAGATCTCCAGTGTATTGGACCGATGTGGATGATGCACCTATGTTAGGTTCTAAGTTAGTTTGGGAAACAACAGAGAAGGTCGCACTTATCCGTAAGAGGTTTGTTTCAGCTCAGAGTCGTCAGAAGAGTTATGCCGATCGTAGGAGGAGACCATTATCATTTCAGGTAGGAGATCACGTCTTCTTGAAGATATCATTGCAATGGGGTTTAATGAGGTTTGGAAAGAGTGGGAAGTTGTCCCCTAGATTTATTGGGCATTTTGAGATACTTGAGCTTGTTGGAGAGGTAGCTTGTCGTTTGGCCTTGCCGCCATAGCTTTCCGGGATTCATGACGTGTTTCATATGTATATGCTCTGGAAGTATGAGTCGGATCCGTTACATGTGTTGGATGAGACCGAGTTAGATGTAGATAAGGATGCCTCATATGAGGAGAGACTGGTTAGAGTCTTAGATACATGAGATCAAGTTTTGCGATGCAAAACAATTTCTTTAATAAAAGTGTTGTGGCGCCACCATGGGTTGAAGAGGCAACTTGGGAACGTAAGGCGGAAGTCCGTGAGAAGTATCCAGACCTTTTTGTTAATATTTGAAACTTGTAATGAAAAACTTGCTATGTTGATTAAATGTGAACATTGTATATGTTTTAGGACAAGTGAATCGCATATTCAGTATTGAAAACTTTGTTTATTATTGTTATGAGAGTGAATGACCGGTGGATGGATCATGATTGTGAGATTCAACTTGTTATCATGGTTGTAATTGATTTTTTTAAAAAAAAAATGGTGTTATTATTTGATTTAAAATTTTGGGGACGAAATTCCTTAAGGGGGGAGGTTATAACGATTTTGATTTAGACTCGACCCATTTATTGTTTTGGATCCTGATTTCCTTGCTTTACTGGGTTGTTTATATCCTTGTTCTTCTTATTCCTCATTGAATTGGGTTATTTGCGTATTGTGGTTGTATTTGAAACTGGTTGGGAATTTGTTTATCAAATGAGTCTTTGCCTAGGTTTTGGTCAATTTGCTCAAGTAGTCTTTGGGAACTCTCAGTACTTTTACAGACCTGCAAAAGTACTGGGAGTGTGCTTTTCTCGCTCGAGCAGTCGTTCTTGCTATCGAGTGGTCTTGGCTCGAGCAGTGCTTCTTGTGCTGAAGCAATCTTTGGGAACTCTCAGTACTTTTGTAGACTTGCAAAAGCACTGGGAGTGTGTTTTGCTCGCTTGCGCTCGAGCGGTATTTCTTGTGCTCGAGCGGTTAGTCTTTGTCTGCAAAACTTCTAAAAGTATGTCATTGTGCGCTCGAGCGGTACTTTGTTCGATCGAGCGGTCTCACTTATTGTGTCTAGTCACTTGAGCGGTCTATACGTAAATCAATTCAAAAAAATCACTTTTTAAGTCACTTTTCTCATTTTTCTCATCTCTCTCTTTCTTTCTCTCTCTCTCCAATCCAAAAACTAGGCTGTGTTTGGTTTAGGGGTGGAATCATAATTCCATCCTCCTATTTCAATATTGTGTTTGGATATAGTTTTCAAAAATTGATTCCACACCCACATTTGAAAATTCTTTTCAAAACATGTTTGGTAGAGTGAGTTTTTGAATTTTGAAATTGGGTCTACCGAGTAATTTTTAAAAAATAAAAAACAATTTTAAACAAAACAATTAAAAAAAAATTCCCAATGAAATATACAATCAAAAGTAATTTTAAAGCACTAGTTGAATTGTTTTTAACAAAAAATAATATATGTTTTTAATATTTTAAATAAAAAAATATTTTCAAATTTTTAAATAAAAAATTTATTTTTTTCAATAATTATTTTTTTGAATTGAATTTTAAAAAGAGTTTGGTTGTAAGCTTTAAATAGAATTTTCAATAGAGTTTTGAGTTGCATGTTTGATTATGAGTTATAAGTTTTTGAATTAAGTTTTAAAAACTCTTTTTAAAACCCAAAACCAAACAACTTTTCTTATTTCAAAACTCATTTAAAAAATGCAGAACTCAATTCAAAATTCTTTTTAAAACTCATAATCAAACAAATTTTCTCTTCTCAAATCATGATTCAACAACTCACTAACTCAAAACACAACTCCATTCCCAAATCATGATTCTAAAATTAAACCAAACGCTACCCGAGATTTTCTTCCTCTCTCCCTATAAACCATCTTTAAACCTCAAATATACTATCATTCGCTGGTTTCAACACCCTAGTCCCTTTGATAAAAAGGTAGAGCTCACCTAGAGCTTCCATTTGATCGAAGCAAAGTTCGTTTTCGACTCCATTGAGGTTTCAACCTTGCTCTTGCTTGTCTTCTAACTTGAGGGAGGGATTCTCTACACTTTAGTATGATTTTTAATTTAGTTGTTTGTTTTTCTAAACAAAATTGTGATTTGGGGATTTTTGATAAAAATCTAGGGTTTTGGTTTTGAAATCAAAAGAAGGGTTTTCAAAGGGATTCTTCAAAATGGTTGTGGAATCGTAGATATGGTTAAGTTGTGATGAAATGGTGGATTTTCATCCTTGAAATTGATTTTCAAAGAAAGGGGATTTTACCCTAAAATGTGAATGTTGGATTTTGTGAAGAGGAAATGGAAATGATGTTGGTTTTATGAAATTGGAATGATAATGATGATGATGGTGGAGTTGGGTATGCATTATCACTCCTATCTTGAAATTTTGGAAAGTTTATCTCTATTATAAATTATCTAGCTGTTTAGAGATATCTGTTTTAGACTATCGATGAAGGATAGCTATGATTGTTGTAGAAATTGCATGAGAATTAGGTGAATTGAAACTAATTTCTCATCCATCTGCATTGAGCATTGTTGCATATTTAACACATTAAAAATGTATATTGTTTTGAGAAAAATGGGTGAATACCTTGGTGAATCTGGGTAGGGCATGTGGTTGTGGTATTATTGTTGGCCTGTGTGTCCTTGGACTTTTGTTTGGTGAAGGGTTTATCTAGAAGCTTGGTTCTTGCGCTCATAACTTGAGGTAGGGTTACTTTTAACCTAGTGTTTCTTTGATTTGAAGAAGTTTATATGGTATTGTTGTGATTTTAAAGCTTGATTAAATGATTGAGTTGGATTAAACTTTGGATTTAACAATAAGGGACATTCTACTCACTTGTTATTAAAATGTCAATTAAATCTACATGAAAGAGGAGTATTGATGTTGAGAATTTGTATATATGAAAAAGAGAGGGAAGGCCCCAAAGTAGACTAAAAACCCTAATTTCCAATTAAGTAGAGAGTAGTATTTTAATTGGAATTTCCATAAAGTCTTGGAATCTTGCGAACAATAAAGGACAAAAGATGTGAATATTGTGATGAAATGAAATTGTGGCTCGGAGATTAATTCTTCTTGAGTGTTGTGTTGTGTTTCATCTCGTATTGTGTTGAATACTTGTTGAATGAATGAAAGTTTGGCAAATTGAGCATAAGCCCCAGGTTAAGAGTCGATTTTGATGTGATGGCGTGTGTTGGTACTCATATGGGGAGTCAAGGTGCCCAATTGCCTTGTCTTGAGCTTATCATCGGACGAATGTGGGAAAAAACATTTTTGGGTGTCCACTGGTCCTGTCGTATTATAGTCGGTAAAAGTGAAAAAAATGGATGATTTTGAGTGCCCACGTCCTGCCGTATTATAATAGGTAAATGTGGGGATGGTTTTTAAATAAAAGTGACTTGTATTTTGTTATTGGGACTCTTATGGGGGGGCTCATGGTGTGTTTACCTTTTCGATATGATGATGTTTGGTGTGAGATGGAAATGTGATTATTTAACTGGGTATTAGTTACATAATTAGCCATGTGTGTTAATTACTCACCTTGTCTTGTCTCAATGGTGTCGTGGGCTTATTCAAATGATTAAATACTTGGCTTGTATTCTTACTGGGCATATAGCCCACCTCTATTTATTTTACAGGAGATGGTGACATACTACTTCAGAAATGACTAGGGTTTTAGCAGTGGTTCAGTTGGACTTGAGAGCTCAAGAACTTTTTGGTTGTAAGACTTAGAATTTTGTATTAAGAATTTAAAAACTTACTTTGTTGTACTAGGTAAGTACTTTGGAATATTGTATGCCCTTGGGGGCCTTTCTCTTTTGTAATGTCATCTAGATCATTGAACTTGGAGATGAGTTCAAGGTATTTTGGAAATATAAACTTTGTAACTGTGACTTCTTGAATCTTAGTTCAATGAGAAAGATGGCTATTATGTATATTGCTTTGCTTGTGGTTGTGTATTCATGTATAAATTTGTAGGGCGTTACATTTACAATATTAAAAATCAAGTTACTTAAACTTGACTCGTTTTAGGCTAACAAAATTTTGTTTTCTTATTCCTTATAAAAAATAATATAAGAATAAATATTTTTAAAAGTTTATTTTGTAAACCACATAATGAGTATTTTTTTATTAGAAATTTCTGAAAATGTCATAAGCTAAATTTCGACATAGTCCGTTTGGGGATTTGGATTTTTAGTTTTAAAAAAAAAAATCAAAAAATCACTATAATTATTATATAACTTCCTTTACTGTTTTGCACTTTTTTTTTTCTTTTTCCTTTTTCGTAAAAAATTTAAAAAATAAGTAAAATAGTCAATCCCTATAATATTGGATTTAACACAACTTAGGATTATACCAAACACTCAAGGCCGGCTCTGACTTTTTTGGGGCCCGAAATCGACCATGGCAAGGAAGATGTATTTCTCTCAGGGTTTAGTCTGGCTGAGGCCTGGGTAGTGCAAACCATCTTGGCAGCAGATGAGGGTATGTATGTCAGCGCCCAGTCTGTTTATCTCATGAACAAACTACAACATATGCCAAGAATGGGACTGGGAAGAAGTGGCCGAAAGGGCGTCACAGTATTGGTTGATGTGACGCATAATCCGCATGTCTTTGGTCTTGGCTATGTGCCCACCAAAGAGGATTGGGTCAAGAAAAGGGAAGAGATGACATCCAAGCAGGTCGGGAAACGCTATGAGCTCGTTCACAGGTTGATCCGCGGAACACTAAATGGTCACTTTGTTTGGGAGGGAGAGGATTTCCCCTTTTGCGGTTTTCCCGAGCCTTGGATGAATTCCGCAAAGTAGCGTGTCCCCGGCTTCGAAATCTTCTTCAATCTGTAGTTGCAAAAGAGTAATGCCAAGGAAAAGGTTGAACCGAGTGCTAAAACTGAACAGCATAGAAAGTGACTCCGACAACAACGAGCTTGGAGTAGGGGCAGCATTGGCATGTCTCATTTCAAATCCTCCGGTTGACTCAGAGAGCTTCGGGGATAACCTTACCATCTCTATGATTGGGGAAAAACCGGGTATGAACCCAACCAGTGGCATTTTGGAAGCATCAGGGGCACCATCTCTTACTTGGCAATTGGAGAAAGGCTACATTTCCAGTTCTGAATCAAATGATGAGCCAGAATCTGATACCACAGAGTCTGTGGGGTCAGGATCAGATTCAAGTCAATCTGAGGGGTCTGAGTCTAGCATTCTTGGAGGTGGTAACTCGGATGCCAAGGTCCGGTCTAGGTCTTTCTTTTCTTTTGCTTTTGAGTCTGTTGTAACCGAAGAGGTGGACCTATTGAATGAGAACTCTACAGATTTCGAGTACTTTTCCGTGCCGCTTGTTTATTGCATTGACCAAGATTTTCAAACTTTTAATGAAAACGAAGAGGAATAAATTCCTTTAGCTTTGAAAAACTTAATTAATCAAGAAGATGAGAGGTATATTAAACCCGGTATAGATAAAATCATTGCCATTAATGTGGCTACTGAGAAGGATCCATGCATGGTCCAGATCGGGTACACGTTGTCTTTGGAGGAACGCGAACACTTAGCCGCTTTATTAAAAGATTTCAAAGATGTTTTCGCGTGGTCCTACGAAGACATGCTTGGAATCGATCCTGAGATTGTATAGCACCGGATCCCTCTTAACCCTGATGTCCGACCAGTCAAGCAAAAGTTGCGTAGAATTCGCCCAGATTGGGTATTAAAGATCAAAGAAGAGGTCACCAAACAGATCGAGACAGGTTTCTTGCTAGTATTCGAGTATCCAACCTGGTTGGCCAACATCGTCCCAGTGCCGAAGAAAGATGACAGAATTCGGGTTTGTGTAGACTTCTGGGACTTAAACAAAGCCAGTCCGAAGGATGACTATCCTCTACTGCATATTGATGAGTTGGTAGACTTTACCACAGGCCATGCATTGCTTTCCTTCATGGATGGGTTTTCTGGGTATAATTAGATTCTGATGTCTCTCGAAGACAGAGAGAAAACTGTATTTACTACGCTGTGGGGAACGTATTGCTACCGAGTCATGCCATTTGGCTTGAAAAATGCTGGGGCTACTTATCAGAGGGTTGTAACCACCATTCTGCATGATATGATCCACAAAGAAGTCGAAGTGTACATGTATGACATGATAGTCAAGTCCAAAGACCAAGAGGGCCATTACACCGCTCTGGAAAAATTCTTTTAACGGATTAGGGAATACAGATTGAGGTTAAACCTGTAAAAGTGCACCTTCTTCGTAACGACGGGGAAAATACTGGGCCTTTTGATCACACAGAGAGGCATCGAGGTAGATCCTTCCAAAATCAAGGCCATCCTAGAAATGCCACCACTAAGGATTGAAAAGGAGGTGCGAGGCTTTCTAGGTAAAGTACAATTTATAAGACGGTTTATCTCCAAATTAACCTTGACTTGCGAACCACTATTTGGTCTCCTGAAGAAAGGGAAGAAATTCCAATGGGATGATCAATGTCAATTCGCTTTTGAGCAAGTCAAGCAGTACCTCCAGAATCCACATGTGTTGTCGCCGCCAGAGCCGGGAAAGCCTTTGCTTTTGTATCGGTCAGTAACAGACACCACAATGGGATGCATGCTTGCTCAGGAATTTGAGGATAGGGTGGAGAAAGCCATCTATTACTTGAGCAAGAAAATGTTGGATCACGAAACCCACTACACCCCGTTAGAGAAAGCTTGCATAGCCTTGGTATGGGTTACCAGGAAATTAAGGCACTACTTGTTAGCTCACTCCGTAATTATGGTTTCGAGATTAGATCCTATCAAATATCTCTTCGAGAAACCAGCGCTTACGGTAGGCTAGCTCGTTGGTTGCTTCTTTTCTCCGAATTTGATCTGAAGTATGTTACTCGCAAGTCGGTAAAAGGGAGAGTGGTAGCGAAGTTCCTGGCAGATCACCAGGTAGAAGAGGACGAAGCGGTGGAATACCTCTTCCCAGATGAAGCCATTCTGCAAGTTGAGGAGGAGACTTGGACAATGTACTTTGATGAAGCATCAAATCAGTACGGCTATGGGATCAGTGTGTTGCTGATAGCACCTGACGACTCTCACATACCTCTAGCTTTCAAACTCTGGTTCAAAGTGTCCAACAACGAAGCAGAATACGAAGCGTGTATTGCTGGTTTAGAAGTTGCCCTGGAACTAGGGGTAAAAAGGTTGGATGCTATCGTGGACTCGAACTTAGTTGTTTCTCAAGCAAATGGACACTAGAAAGTCAATGAAGAAAAGATGAAGGTCTATCACCAGACCCTGGACGTTCTAATTCCTAGGTTTGAAAATCTGACTTTCACGCATCTACTGAGAGAGAACAACAGGTTCGCTGATGCTTTAGTAACTCTATCTTCCATAGTAGACATCCCACTTAGAGTTCGGATGTGTCGGATCCTCATTGAGCAAAAATACATGCCGGCCTATGAAACTATCGCCGTAATAGATGAAGTGCAAGACAAAAATCTTCAGTACTTCAATATCTTGAACTTCTTGGAAAAGGAGGCGTATCCACCCGGGGCAAATGCCAAGGATAAACGGGAAATACGATGAATGACAGTTCAATTTATCATCTGCGGAGGCAAACTGTACAAAAGAGGACATCTGGGAATGCACAAGTTGTGTGTCAAGAAAGAGGAATCGAAGTGCCTAATGGAGGCCATCCATAGGGAAGAGTGCGGAGCATACATGAACGGAGTAATGTTAACCCGGAAGATTCTCAGGCAAGGTTACTACTGGTCCACCATGGAGGAGGATTGCATTGGTTTTGTTTGGCGATGCCACAAATGTCAAATTCATACTAATCACATGAATATCTCACCGTCAAAACTATATAACATGACTTCGCTATGGCCTTTCTCAGTTCGGGGAATCGATGTCATCGACTCAGTCACATCGAAAGGGTCGAACGGGCATGAATACATTCTAGTGGCAATTGATTACTTTACAAAGTGGGTGGAAGCCCAGTTCTATGTAGTGTTGAAAGCAGCGCATGTGGCTAAGTTCATCAGAAACAACATCATTTGTCAATACGGAGTCCCAAACGAGATTATATCAGATAATGGCACTCACTTCAAGAAGGAGGTGATAGACTTGTTGGAGAAATACAATGTGGTTTTTCATAAGTCATCTACATATCGACCGCAAACCAATGGAGCTGTTGAGGCCGCCAATAAGAACATCAAACATATTTTGCAGAAAATGGTTGAGACCTACAGGGACTGCTTAGATAAATTGTCATTCGCACTTTGGAGCTATAGAACTTCAATCCGGACGTCTACAGGGACAACTCCTTATTCTCTTGTTTATGGTATGGAAGTTGTTCTGCCAATTGAAATTGAAGTACCATCACTGCGGGTTATGGCTGAATGTCAAATAGCAGAGGCTGACTGGCAATAGAGTAGATTTGAAGAGTTAATGTTGTTTGATGAAAGAAGGCTGAAGGCATTGTATCATGTACAGGGCTACCAACGCAGAATTGCTAAGGCTTTTAACAAGAAGGTTAAGTCTAGGAATCTCAATGAAGGAGATTTTGTGCTCAAAGAGAACCAAGCTCTCATCCACGACCCTAGGGGCAAGTTCACACCCAATTGGACTGGTCCTTACATCATTAAGTCTATCTGGTCAGGAGGAGCAGTCATTCTCATGGACTTAGATGGTCTGAAATTTTCCCAACCGATCAACACGAACAAATTGAAGAAATACTATCCTTGAGAGGCTCGCTAGGCCGAAAACTTGGAAGGGCCACCTAGGCAAAAGTTAGAGCATAAAAAATTAGAAATGAAGAAAAACTGAGCTCGCAAGGTTAAAAACTCTAAAGGGCGACCTTGGCAAAAGTTAGAGCGGAAAATGAGAGAGTTAATACTCTAGTGAACCTGAACCGAACTACGTAAGGCCTGATTTCTATCTTCGGGATATGTAGGCAACTTCATCTTGAAGTTTGGTTGTAATCAATTCCAGTTCAACTGTCCTGTCCATTTTGTTAATCAAGTCATCTTTATCTGTTATTTACCTGAGGGTTCGGTTGTGATCTTTACTCTGAGGGTTCGGTTGGACCAAAAGAAAAATTTTCAGCGATCACAACTTTAATTTCATTGATTTCAAACTTAAAGTTCTCCAAATCTCTGATACAAATCAAAGTTGCTTTTATTACAATCAACAAAAAAAACTTGAAAAGAAAGGTCGAAGCAATAAACTAGTGGCATAGAAGGAGCAGTGCATGACAGCTAGACAGCACTGACCAACTCCTTTTTGAAGCCCGGCTTAGTCTAGGTGGTGGCCCAGACCAGTGCAGACGCAGCAAAAACTGGCCCTTTGTCCTGGCATGTCGCGGCTATGTTTTGAGTACTATTTGTACCAAATGTCTTTTAGTATTTTAGAGTTGTTTTCATTTTGTTTTCTTGTTATCGAGTTGCATTTTACATATTTGTCCGGTTGTGGGTCGTTATCCGATTCAAGAACGAATGCAAGAGCAGGTATTCACAGTTTTAAGTCCTGTACAATGCTACCATTCAAACTGGCGAGTCCAACCCCGATCATTGTTTTACAAAGCAATAAAACAAAAGAAAAGTCTTTTAATACAATGAGTCTATCTGAAGCTAGTGTTTAAACTACAAAGGAAAAAATAATAAAACCGAAAAAAAAAAAAGTTGAGGAACTTTGTTTTTTTTTTTTTTTTTGTTCCGATAATTCGTAAGTTGTTCTGTTATATTGTGTGCTGGTATTCTGTCCTATACCTGTACTATCGAGTTTTTATCGCCATAATGCGTTTCCGATGAGCGACTGACCAGGTGATCGACTGGTATTGCTCCGTCTTGCGTCCATTTTGTGTCTATTTCATCGAGTTTTGATTTGTGTTATAATCAGTGAGAGACTTAATTTTTAGTACGGAACTGATTGCCATTCGAATTTGCAAAAAGAGGAGAAAAAAAAAACTCGTTTTATTAATAGGGATTAACCCCAATCAAATTTGTACAAACATATATACAAAAATAAAAGGAAAAAAAACAAAAGCAACAAAAAAACAGAAAATAAAAAACAAATAATAAAAACAAAACAAAAAAAAGAGATAGGGATCTTTTTCTTCTTTCTTCTCCGGCAGCACCCCAGCGGCGAAGATTACAACCGGCTTCATTTGCACACAGCTTTGTTGCCTGACTTTACCATCAGCTGCCTCGCTTCATCTTTACTCCTTCGAAGCTCTTGAAGATTCTGTCTCAGCCTTGGCAGAGCTTCCGAAGGAGATTATTCCTAGCCGGCCATCAAATTGGTTGTGCAAAAAAACTCCGGATTGAGCCACAGAGTTGGCCTGTCGTTTCAGCTCTTTGTTCTGCTTTTTCAGCGCATTAATATCTACTTGAGCATCTTTGTACATACGTTGGAGGAGGGAGAGTTGTGCATTTAACTGATGTACCTCACACGTCCTGTTCTGCAGTCGACGGGACAAGTTGGAGATCGTAATCACGGTCTCCACACATGACCTCAGCGTATACGACTTTGCTTCGATGTTAGACAGTGCTGCCATTATTTGTTCAACTGACATCGCTGGAAAGCTGAAAACAGGAGAATGAGGAGGAGCCCGTGGTTGAAGTTTAGGGGAGTCAGAATCGGTCATCTCTATCGTGGACTTGTTCAGGTCTAGAAAAAGAGTAAGAGAACCATATGAAGAATCCATGGTAGAGGAGAGTAATGCAAAAGAAAGAGGTTGCAAAGTGGTGACAGAGAAGGTTTGCAGGCTTTTGTTCTGCCTCTCTCTCTCGCAGGCCTCAACTTAAGAAGAGAGCGAAGAAGAAGACAAAGAGGGAGAAAGGCCGATACGATCCTTGATAATCAGGGTAGGATTGGATAACCTGTCGGTCAGGCGCCGTAATTGTTGAAATCACGCGCCAGACACGACGCTCGAAGAAAACGAAAAAGAGAGAGAGAGAGAGAGAGAGAGAAGAAAAAACAAGAGAGGCGGGAGAGTTGTATACATATGTGTATATATATTGTATATCTACGTATTATATATATTTATTTGCATTTTTTTTTGTCACAAGAGTGACTTTGTTCAGTGGTTGAAGCCTGAAAGGTTGAGCCTAAGGTCCGAAGTTCAACCCCCATAGCAACGAGTGTTTCTTTTGATTTGTTTTGGTTTTATGTATATATGTCTCGTATACCTATATATATATATATTTGAATATTTTGTCACAAAAGTGGTTTGTCTCAATGGTTGAGGACTCGGAGAAGGCTAAGGCAGAGGTTCGAACCCCCGTATCCATGCATTTGTATTTTTCTTTTCTTTTTGCGTGTTTTGCGTACGCATGCACGTTAGCAAACGGAATATGCCTTTCAGTAACGGCATCTTCCCGCTAACGGCCACAAACAGAATATTCAAGCAAACAAAATATTCCCCGAATATGTATATGTATACCGTATGTATATATCTATGTGTATTTTGTATATGGTATTAATCTTTTTGACATTTTTTTGAAAAAAAAAAAGAAAATCATTCATTCTACTATACCTTCTTCCACTCGCGTGAGACGCGTTTGGACTTCAAATTCACCTTTGTTCTCTCCACGTGAAACGTGTTAGGATTTGATATTTACACGATTAAAATCTTTCCCCTCTCTGTATGAGATACGGTTAGGTATGCTTGTTGGTTATACCAACTTTGTTCCTTCCACGTGAAACGTGATAGGATTTGATGTTTACTTGGTTAAAACCCCCCCTCTCCGTATGAGATACGGTTAGGTACATCTGTTGGTATGTTGTAACCAAACGATATTGTATATATGGTTCATTCAGAGAAGTTCCGGATAAGTTATTCGTGTCTTGTGTCTTGTGTCTTGGTAGGAGAACCTGTCCGGCTTTGTAGTTGCGATCACTTTGTGCATCTATCGCACTTGTTCACTTTGTGCATCTATCGCACTAGTTCACTTTGTGCATCTATCGCACTCATTCACTTTGTGCATCTATCACACTCGATCACTTTGTGCATCTATTGCACTCGATCACTTTGTGCATCTGTCGCACTCGTTCACTTTGTGCATCTGTCGCACACTTCTCTGTTGTTTCTCAAGGCGCGTGAAATGCGACCCTGGGCGAGTTTTATCTCGGGACATGTGAAACACGACCCCGAGCGGTTTTTGTTTCTCATGATGTGTGAAACGCGGTCTTGGACAGATTTTATCTCGAGATGTATGAAACATGATCCCGATCGGTTCTTCTTTTATCTCAAGACGCGTAAAACGCGACCTTGGGTGTGATTGCTCTTGGGATACGTGAAACGCTATCCCAAACGGTTTTGTTTCTATCTTCGGACTCGCGAAGTGCGGCCCTAAGCTGTTTTGCTTTCACCTCGGGACGTGTGAAACACGACCCCGAGCGATTTTCATCTTCTTGTTTCTCAGGATGCGGGAAATACAGTGATGAGCGATGTTTTCTTTCCTCATCCTGTGTTTCGGCGTAGGTAGAGTGTTGTTAGTTCATGTGTTGTTCGCTATCTTGCGTATTGTATTCATTTTTTCTTATTGCATCATCTTGCATGATCATTTTCAAAATAGTCGGCTTCACGAAGCTTGTCAGTCCGTCTTTCAAAGTTGCATCGTGCATATCATTTGCATCTTGCCCCTGAACTACGCAGGTTTGAGTCCTCAAAGGGATATGTAGGCAACCCTCGGGTTCAACCAATTGTTTGCACATTTGTTTGTTTGCCCAAGTCTTCCGACCTTGTTAAAAGGGTTGTCTTCGGGCTTTGACATTCACTCACGTCATGAAATGACTTCGAGCTTTGTCAAAGAGGGGCAAATGTAGACACCACATTTTAACCGGCCCTAAGACTTGAGGGCTTTCTTTTGATTACCCGATGATGACAAGTAGAATGTGTTTCTCATAGAATCCTCAGTAAGAGAGATGAAATTTGAACTTTAATCCCAACCTTCATCATTATGGCTAAATTGTTTTAAAATACTAAATATTTCATTAGTTTAGTATTTTTGTAATTTTGCATAATTTTATGTGTTTATTCATATTTTTGGTGTTTTTGTATAAATTGGTATAAAAGGTATATTTTATATATATATAAAAGAAAATAATAAAAAGTTGTATTATTATATTATATGTTTAGTATTTTGATATAAATTATATATTTTAAGATATTTTATATATTATATTATATATATATATATTATAAAAGAAAAATAATAAAAAATTGTTTTGATGTCGGTCAACCCTCGATTGCCGACATCCAAATCTCAGCATAACATATATATAGTATATTAAATATAATCTTTATATGATATCTATATTATTATATTATGTGCCTATAGCTTTTAATATTATTATATTTATATTATTATATTATACTTTGTTGCCTATATAAAGCCAAAGAGGGAGAAGCTCAGGGGGAGAAAAAAAAAAAAAAAAGAACGTAAGAATGCTTCAAGAGTTAAAGAGAAAAGAGAGTAAAAGATTGTCTACATTTTCAATTTTGAGCCAACACTTTCAAGCTTCCATAGCTACTGAAATTCCTCATTTCCATACACCAAAAACACTCCAAAAATTCTGATATAGCCAAAGATCAATTGCCTTGATCATAAGGAAGAGTGTTTAATGATTGAAAGTGAGAGAAACCAGAGAGTTAGCCACTTTTCATACCATAAACTCCATAATTTCGAATTGAGGATTTGAGAACACACTTCCTACACTTGAGGGTGATCAAGAAGGAGTTTGTGAACTAAGGAGTTCATCATTTCCTTGAAAGGTGAATTTCACAAACCTTTCATTTTCTTGCATTTGTTACTTATTTTGCTCTTTTGCTTTGATTTATTGTTATATTGTATATTGTTGTAATCTAATTGAAAGTGGTGAATTGATGTCCCATATATGTTGTTTTAGCATGAGAAAGAGACCTCCTATGCTAAATGGTTTAATCTCTTCGGAGGTTCATTACCAGGGCATTATATATCTCTCATGCCAAGAACAACTCCTTGTTCGACGCTTCTTTCCATTTAGAGGACTTAAACTCACCATTGGACTTGATGAATTAAAGAACGGATGGTAATTTAAAATTGAGTAACTAAACTTGAGGCTAAAATGGTGCAAGATAATAATTTGGTTGTGTTCAATCAGACGTTAATTGAACACATGAAAACTTGAGGCAATTTATACTCATTAGTGATGAAATGATTCAAGTTTCCAAGGTCACCACTTCCCTTGAACAATTCATGAAAGGGAAGAGGTTAGAGTCATATTTTGTTGCATTTATTGAACTTGCATAGTTTGATTCACAAGCCATCATGCAATGAAATTGCTTGAGTTAGTAGTTTGTGGCTTAAGTTTACTTCTCTTTTGATTCGTTCATGAAAAGGAGGGGTGATTTGTGTAGACAACCCTAGAGAATGCTCTGTGCATGCTCTGTTTGTCCTCTGTTACAACAAGGTGAACTGGGCAGCAGTGGTCTGCAAGCCACTTTCCATGGCCAGCAGTGGCCGGCAGACTATCCCTTACCAGTGGCCGGCTGGCCACTAATGCAAAATTCAACAGTGTGTTCCTTTGGCGGAGTAGAGCCATTCTGGAAGTGGGTAACAGTGTATATGTTCTATTATACAACAGAGGCTCTCTAGAAGCAAAACAGTGGCTTTTCGGGTGGAAATCGAACATGCGCATGAACATTCCTCGCTTCCCGAGGTGGAGTAATTAGTTATTTAGCTTACTTACTTCTTTTAATTATACTTGTGTTGTAATTATTTAATTAGCTAAAGTAGTTAATTAGTTGTGAGTTAATTAATTTCATTTGGTTTGTAATAGTTAATTAATTAGCTTAGCGTAAATAGTTAGCTAGTTAGTTTATTCATTCGGACTCTCCTTCGTGAGAGCATAATGTTGTAATAATGTGTATGTCTTCCAACCCCACGTATTTCTCCATTTATTTAACTGCTTATGATGGTTAGTATAGAGACATCACGTTTAAATTAGCATTCTTCATGTTTGCATCCACTTGTATTGTACACACCGAGGCTCGGTTCAACATTCTAACTGCATTGTTAGTTTAATGCTTATTTGAATACCTGCTTAAACCACATGTTATCAATTGATTCATATGCCATGTTAAGCAGCCGAGCCTATTTTAGATTGCATATCACATGTGTTGCATTAGTCATATTGCATAGTTAGGAATCAGGTATTTTTTCTAACTCTCTTATGTCTTTTTGGCTTGGAGTACGATGTAAGCCTTTACTTGCTTTAGCATATTGCATGAGTGTGATTGTTGCCATATGTAGCATGCTTACCATGAGGCTAAGTGCTTAATTGATATACCTGCTTGTATACCTGTGGATAAAGGCTAATTGCTTGAATTGGAATAATTTGAGCCATGCACATTTAAGCCCACTTTTCAAGTGGCAAATTCAAACTCTTTTCAGAAAACAAACATGACTCAAGTGTTCCAATTTTTACTAGTTAGTCTATACTTGTATGTGCACATCACATAGTAATGCTAGATTAATAACCAGAACAATAACATATAATGCAAAGTAAGATTCACATCATGATTAATAGAGGGCGATCTTTGATCGGGCGAGCGGGGGTGCTCAATTCATGACCTTCCCCTCTCGTACCTAAGTTCCCGAGCCGAAACAATCTTGGTGATGACGAACACGTGGCCTTTGGCACGAGTCATGGGTTTTCTAAATTTCCCCAAAATAAAACATTTAGGTGGCGACTCTTTATCTGGCAAAACAGTCCATTTTTGACAATTTGATTCAAAATCGATTTTTCAAAAGATTCACCGAATTTGGACTCTTTGGTATTTATCTATTTCACACTGCACTTGTGGAATCAGATTTAGAACCGCGGGAGTCCGATAATGGCCCCGTTTGGTAGAGTTGTGGGAAAGTGATTATATCTTATAACTTAACAGCTTATAGCTTATAGCTGTGAACATAAACTGATTTTTGACTTATAAATTAAGCTTCTCCTCCCCCGCTCAAAGAATAAGTTGATTTTTGACTTACAAAAATCTATAAGTTGTATTGTTAAGCTGAACCAAACACATCAAAATAGCTTAAATTAAGCTAAAAGCTGAAATAAGCTATAAATAAGCCCTACCAAATAGGGCCACTGTGGGGCTTATTTCGACTTTTGATCAAGGACTCTCTAGTTGATAAAACATTTAGGTGGCGACTCTGTATCGGGCTTATTTCATCGAATTTGGACTCTCTAGTTTCTCTCACTTTCAATCACTAAACACTCTTCCTTATGATCAAGGTAATTGATCTTTGACTATATCAGAATTTTTGGAGTGTTTTAGGTGTATAGAAATGAGGAATTTCAGTAGCTATAAAAGCTTGGAAGTGTCGGCTCAAAATTGAAAATGTAGACAATCTTTTACTCTCTTTTCTCTCTAACTCTCTTGAAGCATTCTTATGTTCTTTTTTTTTTTTTTTTTCCCCTGTGCCTCTCCCTCTTTGGCTTTATATAAGTAACAAAGTATAATATAATAATATAAAAAGTTATAGGCATATAATATAATAATATAGATATTATATAAAGATTATATTTAATATACTATATATATGTTATGCTGAGATTTGGATGTCGGCAGCCGAGGGCTGACCGACATCAAAACAATTTTTTATTATTTTTCTTTTATAATATATATATATATAATATAATATAATATATAAAATATCTAAAATATATAATTTATACCAAAATACTAAACATATAATATAATAATATAACTATACATAAAATACTAAACATATAATATGATAATATTAAACATATAATATAATAATATAACTTTTTATTATTTTATTTTATATATATAATTTA
Source organism: Camellia japonica (assembly GCA_030407325.1). NCBI lineage: Eukaryota > Viridiplantae > Streptophyta > Magnoliopsida > Ericales > Theaceae > Camellia > Camellia japonica. The sequence goes on from JAPPVO010000007.1 coordinate 100,083,730, forward strand.
TATATATTTATATAAAAACACCAAAAATATGAACAAACACATAAAATTATGCAAAATTACAAAAATACTAAACTAATGAAATATTTAGTATTTTAAAACAATTTGGCCATAATGGTGAAGGTTGGGATTAAAGTTCAAATTCTATCTCTCTTACTAAGAATTCTGTGAGAAACACATTCTACTTGTCATCATCGGGTAATCAAAAGAAAGCGCCCAAGTCATAGGGCCGGTCAAAATTAGGTGTCTACAATACCCAAAATTTGTATCCATTGGGAAGATGAGATGCTCCACGCACACCTGATCTACGCTCCTCTGATAGAGCAATCTTTCACGCGTCTTTTTCTTTTTGCAACATTTGCGGCACGTGGCTAGCTTTTTCTTATTTTCTAACTCTCCAACTTTGCAGTTGGCAAATTCAAACAATCCCTCCAAGGATTTTGATTAGATTATATAAATATAAATATAATACAAATCTTCCTCCAGATGCAATCAATCCTTTGAAATACTAATATATTATATTATATATATATAATATAATATAGTTATAATATAAATGATATTTTGAGAGGTGCATACCACAAATATGTTTTTGCAATGACAACATACATATGCAGCATCATACATGCAATGTATACACATATTTAAACATAATCAAATAGAAATTCCGATTTGTCATGAGACATCACTTGAGTATGTTTCTTTTTTCCTTTTAAATTATATTATATATATTTATGTATAATATATTCAAATGATGCAAAATAATGGCTCATGATACACTCACCATGTGGGGGTGTCTTACATATAATTAAACTATTAAAAGATGCATAACAAATTTATTTAATTTAAATTCGATGCATCAAGTATCAAAAAGATAGAATACATTTTTATATTTTGTATCTCAATTTCAATTTGAAAGAGTGAAGAAGAAACTAGAAGATGAAACTGTAGGAGATTAAGGAAGATAAATCCAAATTGAAGAAGAAGAGCAGAGAAGCTGCTAGTAGAATATAGAAGGAGGAAACCTCTATCGTTAACCCAAAAGTGGAGAAACATGGTTTGAAGTTGTGTACACAGTTTGTACACGGATTAAAATCTATAAATAGATATTGTTTTAGAATTATAGGATTTGTGAAAAGGTATGAGATTCTCACCATTTGTGGAAATGGGAGGAAATGTGAGTTCCTCATTGTGAGAGAGAAATCATGGGAGAGATTTCTCTATGTGTTGTATTGATTGTGAGATAAATAGTGGGAGAAAATGTAGGGCTTGTTTGGTTTGAATTTGGGAGATGAATTTTAGAAAAAAATTTCCCAAAATTTGTTTGGTTTGAGATTTTTCTCAAACAATTTTCAAAATCACTTCTCTCTCTTACACATCAATCAATCACTTTTTCTCTCTTCTCTCTCCTTCTCAATCACTTTTTCTCTCACACATATCTACTCAATTCTTCCAAAATATCAAATCATCCCAAACTCCCACAAAAAAAAAATTTCTCAAAATATACAACCAAACAAACCAAAAAATTTTCTAAAATAACTCTCCCAAATTTTTTTCAAAAACAACTCTCCCAAAAACAAACCAAACAAGCCCGTAATCTCTAGGTGTGAGAGATACAAAGCCATCTCCAGTCAAGGAGATTGGATTCTTAGAGAGTTTGAGAGTTACAGAGAGTTGCTCTGTTCAGAGAGCTAAAGGAGAGATTAACCCTCTGTGGTAGAGAGGGTCCTTCGATGTGAGAGGGGGAGCTCAGTGGGAGTTGAGTGAGAGAGAGTCCTCCTCTATTGTAATCTTTTTGTAATTTCTATTATATAGTGAAAATGGTTACTCTTCCATGGACGTAGGCAGCGAGGCTGAACCTGTGGCATGCCTGGGGGTACTCAAGCACACTAAATATTTCTTTGATCTAGTCTCACAAGTGCAATGTGAAACATAGATGAAAATCCATATCTGACAACTTTTATAAAAAATTCATTTTATTGCAAAACCTTTGCCAGAAATGAACTACATCACTAGATCTCAAAGTCACCACCTAATATTTTGGAAAAATTAAGAAACTCTTGACTCGTGTCAAGGCCACTGTTTGTCATAACCAAAGATGTATTAGTTTTGAACCTTAAGTATGAGGGGGGAATGTCATTAATTGAGCACCTCCGCTCACCCGATCAAAAAATCGACCTCTACTAAACCATGATATTAATTTTATTGACTTTATATGTTCATATTCCAATTATTAATAATTTTAAAAATTACTATGTGAAGAAAACAAGTATAGACTATGTCATTTATTTTGGAACAATTTGATTTCATGTATTTTTTAAAAAGTTTTAAATAATGCACAACTAAAAAAAAAATTGAGTTCACAAATATGAAAATCGATATTATTCCAAATTGAACAACACAACCTCCATCCACTGACATTCATAGAGATATATCACTTAAGCAAGTAGTTGCATGTGAATGCTTGACATAATAAGAAAAACACACACAAACAGGATGCTAAAGCATAAACAATTACATATTTGTTGGCGTCAAGCGAACAACTGCAAACCAAAAGTTAGAAGAAATATGCATGATCTTATATACAAAATCCTAATACAATACATACATAGAATGCAATTAGAGATTTGACTACTAATATATGACATGTGAATCATCTCAACAACATGAGGCAGCGCATATAATCTCATAAGAATTGATTAAATCCACAAATACAAATTTGACCAAATCTTAATACATGAAATATGGATGCAAAACATAGATATGATGAAAAATAAAACATTATGCTTATTTGCAGATAAAGAAAGCAAATCAATGAACGGGATAGAAAAAGGAGAGCGAATTATTACAACACTTTTAATAATTACAAAACTGAATAAAAGAAGAGATGGAGATAAAATATTTCAACATAAATAAACCTCACAAATCTCTCAAAATTAAAAGAAAAGTAGAAACTGCATAGGCCTTGGAGATCATCCACCGAAAATTTGTTTGTTGCCCTATATTGCCTTTTGAAAATCATCTGGGAATTCCTATTTTTCATGCAACAAGACCAAAACAAAGCAAACAAAATCTTTCTAAGAGAAATGTTGTATGATATGTACAAAAGCTATTAAATGAAAAATCTAACAAATATTCATCACAAATTATCTTCTTTTAATCTCATTCAAGTTCATTGGAGGCCAAAATTGGAGTTTAATTCGACAATCTTCAAAAATTATTCAGAATTTCTCCATTCTGACCTCACGGTTGCGTCCAAAACGGTTTGTTTAATTAGGACCAACCATCGCTTGACTTCTGGGGGCCTTACTGAAAAACCTCGCCGAAAGTTAGGCCATACCACTATTATATGAAAATTCTGGGTCAAATTGCAATATAAAAAAATCAGGGAATATTCTGCCTACTGAGACTAACATCGTCTACTAGCATCATGCTAACGTCAGCATGACATTATCCTCACAAAAAGGAAAATTCAAGACAAAGTTGTTGCTGCCAGAGTGATTTAAACCGCAAGCACCCCAAGCATCTTAACTACTAAGCCAAGCTAACTCTTGTTAGGTATTTCCCTCAAATAATATTTAAACACTTAAAGCAGAGGCTAAAACAAGCAGGTAATTAAAGCAGAAAATAAAATGAAATAGAAAATAAATAAATGAGAATATTACAAAAATTCACCTTCAGAGGAAGTGACGAATTTTTTGCTTATAAACTCTCTTCATAACACCCTCAAGTTATGGAGTATGTTTTTGAAAACTCAGCAAGAAAATTCAAGTTTTAGCTTCAATGGATTTTTGGGGTAGTGCATCAATGAAGAGTGGTGAATAAAATGAAAATTTTCAAGTTCAAGAAGATGTGAAGAAAGAAATCAAAAGAGTGAAAATTGTTGTTGTTCAAAGACACTATTTTCTGCATTCCTATTCAAATATCTAAAATTTCTTTTCAACCAATTCTTTTCTTCTCAAAAATTCTCCTCTCTTTCAAAACGAATTCTCTCTTTTTTTTTCTTCTCTAAGAAGATCATCTATTATAGAATTTAAGATGGAAAGAAAAGGAAAATAAAACCAAAATATATTCATTGTTTTAATAATGATGTTTCCTTCTTTTCTTTTCTTTTTTTTTTAAACCATGAGTGCCTTCTCCACCTTCAAACACAATGACTGTCTTCTCCACCTTATATAAAAAAAACATATTGTCCCTAATCATTCTTATCTCTCTTTTGTTTTATTAAAAAAATAATTTTCCGCTACTTGTTTAAAAAAATACAAAGAAGAAGAAAAGGAAAGAAAAGATGGTAAATACGATAATGAAAGGCAAAATGGTGTTGGCAACGTAAGTTTTGAAGAAGTTTCAAACAGGTCTAAAACAATTTGGCTAAAATGAGTATAAGGTTAGGATTAAAACTTAAATTCAATTTTTTATTGAGAAATTCATAATATAAAATATTCCAATTTTCATCATCGAGTGTTCGGAAGAAAGCGCCAAAGTCTAAAGGCCAGTCAAAATAGGGTGTCTACAAAACCACATTAAATATTGTGTCTCTCTGTGAATTGTAACGCCCCGAAAATTGGGCAGGGTATATCTATTTATGCAACAAAACCCACCTGATAAACAAACACATATATAGTTAACTATTCCATACATCGATTTCCATTAAATCCCAAATGCCAATTACGTGTTGTTCACATCTCAATACCCCAGTTCCAATCCCAAGCATGCATTTTACAACAAGTATGAAATCGAAGCCAAACAGATAATGAGTGCCTTACAAGCTTACAAATTTATCCAAGAACATTCTTGGTTACACAAAATGGAGTTTCAACTCAACGCAAATACAACCCTGGGTTTACATTCAACAAATAACAATAAAACAAAAATGAAGCCTCAGCTCCGAGTCCTCCCAAGTCAATGCCTTGGCGGAGGCATAGCACCTATACCTGAAATGGGTTCCCTTATAGGGTGAGCCACAGCCCAGTAGAGATATACTACACAACATATGAACAATGACAAGACTAAAGAAAAGTATGCTCATGCCATGCTCATGATAAAACAGTTTACCTCTCTTTTTATAAAGCATGCAATGCTAAGATGCAACAACAAATATAAAACCATTTCCATTTTAAACCATATCTGTTACATAAATACGGACCCTGTGAATCTCTAGGTGAGTGTCTACAAGTAGGCCCTAATGCACTACCACTGTCATTTTTACCAGTTAACTGGAAGGCTCGATACCTAATCACGTGGTTCTACACCCTCTACCTAGATTCACCAAGTATTCATCGTTTCGCAAACAAATACATTTCCAAACATTTCTAAAAAACAGATACATTTCCAATGAAATGAATGTAATGCAATGTCTAATGCAACAAATGAGGAATATGGTTCAATTTACCTAAGTCACGTGCATTTCTACAACAATCATGGTTATCCTTCACCGATAGCCCAAAACAGATATTTCTAAACAGATATTTAAACAATTAAATTCCAAAAAAATTCCGATAAATACAATCTATTCCACATCTCATCAAATATGAACAACTACACTAATTTTCATATCACAATCACGTCTGGTAACCTCTCAAGGTCCATTTCTAACCGTGTCGATTTTATTCCAACAGATACATTAAACAAAATAATACCATTAATGCCGAAGAAAAAATCATTATCTTTCCAAACTCATTCTCCAAGCATTATTCAATTATGATATCCTATTTTGATCGAAAGCTTCAAAAGTTAAACGTAATTCCTTTGTTTTCTCTAAAAATGCTCTTTTGGACACAAACCGATAAAAATTTGAAAACCAATCGAATCGAAATCCGTTTGTGTTCAAATTTAAAACCTAACTCTTTCATAACCTTACAAACATATTCCAAGTTTACACTTTCGCAATTTGGGCATCAACTTTTTATTTTTTTCAAAATTTCTCTTTTAACCAAATAAATCACAAATTTTTCAAAAATTCTAATTAAATTATATACAACTCTAAGCTCCCTATAATCAAGTAAAAGTGCATAAATAAGTGTAGGAAAAATCCCTACCTCAAGCTAGAAGAGGAAACAAGCAAAAACCTCAATTTTCGACTTTGTTAGATTTCGATCTCCACCAGTCAAAACGTTGTTCTCACCAAGCTCTTCACTTTGATCTTAAGAACTATGGTCTAAAACCGACTGCTTCGATTAAATTCTGCTCTCCGCATTCTTTGGTGTATTCTCTACAATGCTCAGCCCATCTTCAAAAGCAATCACTACAGTGCATCAAGGTTTAGTATTGGCAACGTAAATATAACATCAAGAACATTATGCCCTTCTCTAGTGATTAATGGGAAGTTGCCTCCCGTTGGATCTGCATGGCCTATAGATGGTCTCCTCCATACCTCCGCATCATCTAAAAATAGGTCTTCAATCTCTTCTGCAGTTTCCATCCAGTTGAAAGATTTAATTAAAACTCGAATTGAACCTTCTAGACACTTTTGTATTGTTTCTCTGTGACAATGAATACAAGTTTCTCAGCAACTTTGAGAATATTCTTCACTTGAATTATAGATTCCTCCCCTTGCAATCTCTAGTTATTAGATACTTAGAAATCGTGCACACTTGAGAAGTACCTTGGTAGTGATCCAATGGAATTCCTGCATTCACTGCTTTACTAGCACTACCAACAGATGCAGATATTCCTACTATATCTTTTATAGCTCCCACACGAAGTTGCTGACCCAAATATTGTATAGCCATGCATGAAGCAAGGCCAGATCCTAATCCAACCACCATGCCACTTTTAATAAATGTATCCACAGTGTGCTTGGCTGCAGATTCAAGGAGAGGAGCATTGGGGTGAAGGAGGCTGGATCAAGTGATGCTAATAAGAGAATTCAATCTTCTTCTTCTTGTTGTTGAGTCCAGTCCCAAACCCTTCTTCCGATTTGCCTGAAAATGCAGATTTAGGGTAGAGATTGAAGGAATTATCGTTGTCATTGCTGTCATTCCTCCCTATCTCTATTCTTTCTTCTCTCTCTCTCACATTCACTCACTCACTCTCTCTAGAAAATATTATTTACACCTTTGAACCCCACTCCAGCACCTCCTCTTTATTTTATCATTCACTCCCCCTCAATCTCTCTTCTTTTTTTTTAAAACATTTTCCCACCGAAAGTGAGCAAGTCCCAGCTGGAATGTAACCACTCTCACAAAGTGAGAGAGAGAGAGAGAGATATATATTATAAAAACCCTTCCCACTCAAATTTTTCTTAGCCGCCCTCTCAAATAATTTTCCACCACCCGAAAACATTATCCTCATGCTGACCATACATGCCAAACAATCACCACCACATTTTTTATTTTATTTTATTTTATCTTATTTTATTTTATTTTATTTATTTATTTTTTTTAGTCTTTACATGAATCATAAATTGATTTACACCCCTTTTCCACTTTCAATAGTGGTATCAGATATAAATGAAATTGCCATAATCTTCCAACAGTGGTATCAAAGCCACAACGATCTAGAGAAGAACTATCGGAGCCAGTACGAGCCATTTTTCAAAAATTTGAAAAAAACAGAGCATAATTTCAAATTTTTCAAGATCTCAAAAGTGTCAAAATCAAGATCTAAATATACTAGAGGGTTCGTGTCAATTAGAGGAGTCTAGACCCACCAATCAGAAGAGCCAACAAGTAACCAAAATTCATTGATAATTGTAACATCCGAAAACTGGAAAATTTCAAATTTGTCGATTCAGTTTTAAGTATATCAGATTGAAGTACTCGTCAATAGAGGTGTAAAAATGGTCTGAGGCCCGTGGCCGGCCCGAAGCCCGATATGGGTCGGCCGTTTTGGCCCGGTTAGGCCCGAGCCTGAGCCCAGTCTAGTACCTTGGGCCTAGGCCTTCCATTTGGGGCCCAGCTCGACCCAAAAAAATTTGGGCCTTGTTGGCGGCCCGGCCCTCTCTCTACCAATGGTCAAATTTCAAAAAACAAAAATAAAAAACAACTTGTAATGGTTAAATAATTAAAAATAATAATAAATAAAAAGATTGATCTTATAAAAATAAAATAATTAAATAATTAAATAAAAATTAATCTTGTAAAAATAAAAATTTATATAATTAAATAAATAACATTAATAATTTAAAAATAAAACAAATAATAATAATAGTTTATTAAATTAAAATCAAACTAATAATAGTTTTTTCTTTGGCCGAGAGAGAGAGAGAGAGAGAGAGAGAGAGAGAGAAATGGAGTGAGTGTGTGATGTGACCCAGTGTCACTGTGGCTAGCAGTGGCTTGCATCTCCTTATCTATCACTCAACTCAAACGGTAATATATATACAGACAATCATAATTTAAACTGTCATAAATAAAACTACTATAAATATCTTTCATTTTTCAAAATAAATCTCACAACAAATAATTCTCTTTCTTTCTCTCTCTCAATCTCTCTCTCAACTCTCAATTAATTTTGAAGTGTCATCCCTAAGTGACAATTGCAATTGTGCAACAATAAACTTTTATTAGAAGAAGCAAATTTTTGTATCGCATTCGCCAGTCGGTAACATTAATTAGTTTAATTAAATTTATTAGCTACTCATTTTTTTCGTTAATTATTTGTGCACAGATATTAATTATTATTTTTTACTGATTGAATTTACACATTATTTAAATTAATTGTTAATTCTTATATATTGTTTTACTTATATTATTATGGATCCTAATATGCCTAATATTTATATCGATATTGATACATATACTACACAACATGAATCTGTTGATTCTCTTTCTAATATCCCTCTTCTAACAGTTGGGTCATCATCTAGGGTCAAAAGTAGTAGTGTTTCGGAATATTTTGAAAAAATATCTATAAATAATCCTGATGGTACAATTATATTTAAAGCAAAATGTAAATACTGTGCACATTTACTTAGTGTTGCATCTGTAGTGGGTACTAGTCATCTAAAAAGAATGGTAACAAACATTTACAAAGTCAACAACCTGATATTCGAAGTCAAATACAATTAGGGGCTTCATCAACTAATAATTTGCAAACATTTTCATATGATCCTATACGGGTACAAAATTCTGTAGTTGATTATATTATTAAAAAAGAACAACCTTTTACTACTAGTCAATGTCCCGATTTTAGCGAAATGATTCACAAAAGTTTTGTACTGCAATATCAAAGTTTTTCAAGAAATACTACTAGAAATAGGATTTTAAAGAAATTTGAGGATGTTAAAAGTGAATTATTTGACATCTTTAAAAATTTGAATGGAAGGTTTTGTTTAACATCTAATCTATGGTCAAATAATGGTTTTGAATATCAATGTATCACTACACATTTTATTGATAATGATTGGAAATTAAATAAAAAAATTATTTCATTTAAATTAGTTGAACTTCCATGCACTGGTCATTCGCTTGGTGTAGAAATGAAAAATGTATTATATGAGTGGGCTTTACAAAATAAAATATTTACGATTAGTTTAGATAATGCATCATATTATAATCAAACTGTAGCAATTCAAAATCAACTATACAATTACTTGTTGATGGTGATTTATTTTATGTTCGTTGTTGTGTCCATATTTTAAATTTGATTGCTAAAGAAGCTATGCATGTATACGAGACTTCTGTATTTGTAATAAAAAATGCAGTTGTTACTATTATGTCTTCTGGTAATCGAATTTCGAAATATAGAAAAATTTGTCAATAAGAAAATATGTCATTTAAAAAATTAATTTTAGATGTAGATAGTAGATAGAATTCAACATATAATATGTTAAAAATAGCTTGTAAACAAATAAGAGCAATAGTAGATTTATTTTTTGCAACAACATCAATAAGAGAGCACTGACTCCCACCGAACTTAATTGGAGCCAAGTAGCCTTGTATAAAGATTTTTTAAAAGTTTTCGATACTTCAACAAAATTATATTCTTGTATATATATTCCTGCTTCACCATTTGTTTTACATATGCTAATAGAAATAATTAAAGTTTTCGTAAAATTTATGGGTAATGAATATTATATAACCATTATTACTTCAATGAAAGAAAAATTTGATAAATATTTTGATCATTTGCCTCATTTATTAGGTTTAGCCATAATAATTGATCATAGGTGTAAAGAAATTAGTTTACAACAATTTTTAGAGCGTCTTTTCACTAATCAAACACAGTTTGCCCCTATTATGCAAACATGCATAAGATTATTTGAAGAATACAAAGCAGCTGCATCTGTAAATACACCTACACACACTACCCTAGCAGTTTCATGTCGAGACGGGAGATTTTAGTAATAAAAAGTAGAAGAATATCTCAACATACAAGTGTAAATAGTTTTGAATTACAACGTTATTTGGAAAACCCATCAATAGATGATTCCGATGATTTTGACATTTTGGAATAGTGGAAACAAAATAAAACTATGTGGCCTGTGATTTCACAGATGGCCCGGGATATACTAACCGTTCTTATTTCTACAGTTGCTTCGGAAACAACTTTTAGTGCAGGTGGACGGGTGCTGAGCAATTACCGGAGCAGGCTTTCACTTGAAATAGTTGAGGCACTGATGATATCCATAGATCATATGCATGCGCTTACAAGAAGACAAAATTATAGTGAAAATGAGTGAATTTAAAATAATTTGGATGACATATCATTGGGCAACACGACTGAAATGTTTATCTCATCTGATAATTGATTAACAATTTATTTTTACTATTTCATTTCATTTCGTTTTCGTTTTTTTTTTTTTTTTTTTGTGTATTAGATTATTGAGGTGGAGTATAATGCAAATGATTGGTAAGCTAGTAGGTGTCAACCTAGTTAGGATGTACTTGACCTATAATGATGCAATTGCTCTACTATCATCAGTAATCTATACCTAATTTATTTAATAATTCTAATTTTTGTAATATTTTATTTCATTTTGAAATAAAAATTATTCATTCAATAAATGTATATAAATAATTTAATATTGTAATATGAAAAGTTTCATTTTCATATATATAAAATTATTCATTTCGAAATAAAAAAAAAATTACATAATTGCATACTTTTTTAGTTATAAGTTCATAATTAAAAAAAACATAAGTCATACATAATTAAGTGGTATTTTGGGAAGATGGTAAAAATCAGCTTTTTTGCTTTTAATCAAGCTTTTTGGGAGTGATTTGAGAAGTTGGTAAAAAGTTGCTTTTAACCAAGCTTTTTGGGAGTGATTTGACTAAAATACCCTCACTCAACTTAAAAAAATTACATTTTACCCAAACTTACAAAATATAAATATTGAGGGTAGTTTTGTAATTTTTCAACTTACTTTTTGCACTTCCCAAATGAGAAAAAAAACGCAACCTGCGTTTTGCTCAAAAACGCAAACCTTGCGTTTTTCATCCTTTCCCAAAAGAGCCCTAAATTTAAGGCCTCGTTTGGGAACAAGCTTTTTTAGTAACTTTTTGACTTTTTGGTTAAATATTATGTAAAAAAAACTTGTATGTTTAAGAAAAACTTTTTGACTTTTTACGAAAAGATGTGAAAAAAATAATATAAATAATTAATTTTTGTACCCGTGAGTGCGTGACAATGACAATGATGGCATTGTAGCCGTGACAATGACGACAAACTTGCAAGCATCAGTCATGTTTAAATTATTAATTTTTATTATTATTTTAAAAAAAAGAAATAGACTAAAACTTGAAAACATTTATAGGTTTATAGGTTTGTAGCTAGTAGGTTTATAGGTTTATAGGTTTGAAAACAATTATTAAAACATTAGTGTATAGGTTTGTAGGATAAAAATTGTAGGCTTTTTGGTTTTTTAGTGACTTTTTGGCTTTTACGCTAAAATCACCACTTGTCAAAATATCATCATGAAACATTACATAACCAAACAAAACATCTCATTAAGGCTTGGTTTGGGGCACACTAAATAATACAAAAAGTCAAAAAGTCACTATCCTATTTAAGTCACATCATCTTATTTAAATCACATCACCTCTCTAACACATCACATCAAACCCAACCCATATAAGCCAATAAGTCAAAAAGTGCACTTTTTTAGAACATCCCAAACCAACCTTAATCTTAACTAAAATACTCTAGTCTAATTTTTTTTAAAATTTTTATTCCTAATATAAAAAATAAAAAAAATAAAAAAAAAGTCCGACTAGGCCCGGCCCGTGGCCCAAGCCCTATTATGGGTGTGCTTGGGTCTGAGCCCCACTTTTTGGCCCATAGGTTAGGCCGGGCCGGGCCGGGCCGAGCTGCTAAAAAGACGAAAGCCCACGAAACCCAAGCCTGGGCCGGGCCGGGCCATTATTACATCCTTACTCGTCAAGAGGATTTCGACGGTATAAATAACGGCTCAAACGGACGCCAAATGAACCCATACGGCTATTGAGAAGTTCAGCCCGTACACAACACTCGTCGGCTTCCCTTAATTCTGAAGTTTCATAGGTGCACGGAAATTCAGACTAAAATAATAATAAAAACAAACAAACAAACTAGGGCTAACTTGGATTACTCTTTTCTCGCCTATGAAATAGAGTATTGAACACACCTTTTTCTCTCTTAGACATCTCCCTCTTCTCTCTCGAAGACATTCTTCATTTTGTTTCTTTAAAAGAGAGTACCATTCTCTGTGTGTGTGTGTGTGTGTGTTTCTCACGGTTCAGCAAAATAATTTTTCTCTCTCTAAAATCTGAAGGCTGAGACACTCCTCTCCACCCTATCCCCTATCTAGATCAACCAGCAGAGAGAGTAGTTTCTCGGTTGCAATTAAAGTGCAAACTGTGCCAAGTATTGAAAGATTTGGCTGTTTTATTCATAAGCACTCATTTTGATTTCGAGTTTTGTTTTTTATTTTTAATCTTCAACCCTAAGTTGGTTATTGATTGGGATTTTTATAAGGAACTCTCTTATGTCTTGTCCATTATCGATTTGACAATCTATTATTATTGATTTGTCGATTATATATTATCAATTTTGTTGAATCTTTAGGTATTTTTCTCGATATTGTGCATATATATATAAGTGTTTGTGCTTGAAAACCTTATGTTTATTTTTTTACATTTAAAAAGGGATTGTACATTGTCAAATTGATAAGAATCTCCAGCAAAGGGATGGCCATGAAAGGTTCGATCTTGGCTAGATTTTGTTTCTCATGTATATTATGTTGGTACTACTTTCTCACACCCTGGAACAAATAACATATCGAATCTTTAAGTGTTTAACCTCATTTTTATGGGTCTTCCTAAAAAACTCAAAGTGCAACTCGTTTCATTTTAGTTTTTTATTTTATTTTAATCAAGATGCTTTGCTCCTCGTTTGGAGATTAAATATTTTAGTTAAGAAGTCAAAAAGTCATTATAAGTTGTCACTTCATTTTCTCTATTTTTCTCCACATCTTTTTATAAAAAGTCAAAAAGTTACTAAAATAGATTGTTTCCAAACGAGACCTCAGTCTCATTCTCATATTTTCCCTTTCTAGAAAACAAAAAAAGAACCAACGTTAATGATACGTGAGTACCTTTTTGATGATTTTTTTCTAAAATTCTATTTAAATTTTATGCTTTAATTTTTATTTGTGACACTTTATTGATATGAAAAAGAGCTTTCATAAATGGAATAACTGATTAGAAAATATTATTTTTAAGAAAGGTAAAGAATATTCATGATTTAATAACATGCCGCATTGTTTCTATCAAGTTTTGTATGCAGAGATTGTAATTTTCAGTAGCTGATGTTAGCTTGTGGCCTTTAGGTCAGACTAACCTCAAAGAATTACATGATTACTCTTTCATATTTTGTTGTGTTTAAATTTTGTGTTTCAAACCAACGGAGCTACCCTGATTGGCTAGAAAGAAGTCTTGAGGAGGTTAAAAATAAATGGAATCCGTATTTTTTGTGCAAATTTAAAAATGATTTGATCTCAATAATTGATTAGGCTATATTGTTTTTTTTGTTGTATTTTTATCCGTGGTCATACTAGAAATTTCTAATTTTTTTTTCTTGGAAGATGTTCATGAATTTTATAATTGATAATTGATTAGCTATATTACATGAACTCGAGTATAGGTATCGGGTGCGGATATGTATTTAAAGGTCAAACTCGTTAAAACATAAATTTAAGGGTACGCAGACTCGACAAAAAAATGTCATATTTTTATATTTTTAATAAAATATGTGAGATAAAATGGTGTTATATGTAACTTGCAGCGTCAAAAATACTTTCTAGCAATTATACAATAATATATACATATAATAATTGTGTTATATACAATTATATAAGAAGTGTCCATTGAAAAGTATCTGATACATATCACATACCTTTGTCCAAGTGTCGGGTGTCCGACACCGGTATTTGATTTATTTTGAAGAGTCCGTGTAACATAGTTATAACAATTCTAGTTTAGACCCGACCCATTTGTTGCTTTCGAATCCGAGAACCTACGTACTTGGTTGTTGCTCATCTCATTTCCATCTAGACACTCTTCAGTTTGGCTATTGGGAGTTTTGATTGTGTTTGAAATAGGTTGGAAGGTTAGCTTTCAAAGAGTTATTGCCCAGATTTTGGCTTTTTCGCTCGAGCGACCATTCTTTTACAGTCTACAAAACTGCTGAGAGTGTGATATCTTCACTCGAGTAGTCTTTCTTGCTCTCGAGTGATCTTTTATAGGTCTGAACCATTGGGAGGGGGTCATTATGTGCTCGAGCGGTGGTTTTGGTCGCTCAAGCAAGATCACTTTTTTGTGTCTTTCGCTCGAGCAATTGTTCTTGCACTCGAGCTGTGACGCCCCACTCCCGGGTCGTTAAATACACTAAAATAGCCTTAAAAAAAATACAAGTTTTGCTCCCAAAAATAATAACTACAAAATTGTCTCCAAATGATAGAATATCCTCCAAATATTCTATAGCACAATTATCTCCCAAAATAAACAATATTACAACTATCTCCATATTTAATAATTAAAGTGGTGGATCCCAAATCTCTGTATTAATAAATCTTTCTAATCTCAATTTTGAGCTCCGCTAAAATCTGCTTCGCACCTGAAAAATAAATTAATTCGGAAAGTATACAATACGACAGGAATACAAGGCTCGGATACAGAATAAATTAACAGGAACCCAATAATTTAAGACACTAAATCAACGATACGATAATCAAGCAATTTACCAAATTGCACAACAATGCAACCATAATTTATCTAGACCAAATACCCAGTCATACTCAGTACATGACCAGTGAATAAATTCATTTATTCACCCACCTCACCCAAGCTCCACGCTTATCCGGGCATATTGGTGTAAACAATTAATAAGATTCACTCGATCCATGTACGGAGTATTTCTATGTCATTCAGTCAGATAAATCACCATTTAACACAGAATATTTGTAGAGAATTTTACCAAATGATCAGAATATCAACGATTCAACAACAAATGATTTTACGAAATCTATTAATAACCACATTAATCAAGTGGATTACAAATTGAGGATAATTAAAAATAGAGAACTCTTTGCAAAGAGATTTAAATAGAGCATATTGTATACAACCCGAATTTACTTCATAATAATTGACTTCGTCACCATAAATCTGAAATTGCTCCATGGATCTCCAAAAATAACTCTGATTAAACTTCTAAAGCATAAAGTATGTATAATTTAATAAAATCTACAACTCTCAATTTATTTATTTATTTTATAAAATACTCATTTTCACTCTAAATACTCTCATATCTAATCTTAATATTTCTATTCTACACAATCTATGAGAGGGGAAGAGTCGAATGCAGATAATGAATGAAGAAGGAGGGAATGTGAGGAGCTCCCTCACTCTACCCGTTTATATAGGGATAAATGAGAGAAAAAAAAGATTAAAAAATTAAAAGTAATGGAAATGATGAAGTGATGGAATGGTGGGTTTGGTGTGCCATGTCAAAGAACTGTGGGTAGCCCATGGTTTTGTCTTCTTTTTTTTTTTTTTTATTGTCTCTTTTTCTCAACGTGATGGGAATGGCAAGAGAATTTGATTTATTATTAAATAACAATAAACAATAATATGATAGATATAGAAGGGGTGAGATAAATACAAATTAATAATTTAAAATTAGATTGATATCTAAAAATCTCACCACTAAATTAAAATAATAAACCACTAATACCACTCACTAAATATTAATAGAGATGGCAATATCAACCCGGCCCGACGGGGACCCGGACCGCCCCGTCCCGATAAATAGGTTTTTCCCCGAAAATTATTCCCCATAGGGCCGGGGCTGGTATTAAAAAACACATCCCCGATGATTTTCGGGCCGGGGACGGGGATTAATTTCTCGACCCCGGCCCCGAAAGTTCCCCAAAGCTCCCCCGCGTATATACCACCCCACCTATTATTAGTTGTATTATTATTATATTATTATATGTCTCTTTCATATTATTATTATATTATATCTCTTTCATATTATTATCATATTATTATTATATTATTATATATCATACATCTCCATTCTCTCACTCTCTGACTCTCATCTCACTCTTTCACTCTCACTCTCTCATTCGTCTCTTTCTCACTCTGTCAACTCTCTGTCTCTCGTTCTTCTCTCCCTCACTCTCTCAACTCTCGTTTCTTCTCAGTCAACTCTCGTTCTCATCTCAGCCCCGACACCACCACTACCGCTGGCCACCGCCACCGCCGCAGAAGCTCTCTCTGTCACCACCACCGAACCCCACCGCCACAACCAGCGATTGTCGATCTCGCGCCCAAATCTGTTAGATCTGAACTCAGATCTGTTATCTCTCTCTCTGTGATCTGATCTGTGTACTCAGATCTCTCTCTGGTATTGTTGTTGAAATCAGATTTTTTTTTCCAGATTAATTTTTTTTAAAAAATTTAAATCTCTGTGTGATCTGATCTGTGTACACATATTGATTTATTGATGATGATGAAAACATATTGTTGTTAAAAACATTTTTTTTTCACATTAATTTTTTTTAAAATTTAAATCTCTGTCTGATCTGTGTACACATTGATTTGTTGTTCATGACAAAACATAGTGATTATATTGATTTGTTGTTGTGTTGAACAAAATTCAAAAAAAAAACTCGGGGATTTTTCGGGGTCGGGAAAACCCGATCCACGTTAGGGGACGGTGACGGGGAGTTGATTGGTTCCCCCGCCGAGGATCGGGGGTGGGGACGGGGATTTTTGAGCCTTCGAGGATCGGGGACGGGGAGTGTAGTCCCCAGCTCGGCCCGTTGCCATTCCTAAATATTAATACTTCAAAAATACGGGGTGTCACAATCTATCCCCCTTAAAATAATTTCGTCCTCGAAATTCCAATCCGTAATGCTCCAAAATTTAATCTCAACTAAAACTCCAAATAACACGGTTCCGCTACACACTCTGATATAAAAATGATTTTTTTTTTTTTTCACCTTAAATATCAACCCCTTTTTTTTTCATAATACTCACCACCCAACAGATCCCATGTAAGACCTAATCCCTACGCTCTGATACCATTTTGTGATGCCCCACTCCCGGGTCGTTAAATACTCTAAAATAGCCTAAAAAAAAATACAAGTTTTGCTCCCAAAAAGAATAACTACAAAATTATCTCCAAATGATACAATATCCTCCAAATATTCTATAACACAATTATCTCCCAAAATAAACAATATTACAATTATCTTCATATTTAATAATTAAAGTGGTGGATCCCAAATCTCTGTATTAATAAATCTTTCTAATCTCAATTTTGAGCTCCGCTAAAATCTGCTTCGCACCTGAAAAATAAATTAATTTGGAAAGTATACAATACGACAGGAATACAAGGCTCGGATACAGAATAAATTAACAGGAACCCAATAATTTAAGACACTAAATCAACGATACGATAATCAAGCAATTTACCAAATTGCACAACAATGCAACCATAATTTATCTAGACCAAATACCCAGTCATACTCAGTACATGACTAGTGAATAAATTCATTTATTCACCCACCTCACCCAAGCTCCACGCTTATCCGGGCATATTGGTGTAAACAATTAATAAAATTCACTCGATCCATGTACGGAGTATTTCTATGTCATTCAGTCAGATAAATCACCATTTAACACAGAATATTTGTAGAGAATTTTACCAAATGATCAGAATATCAGCGATTCAACAACAAATGATTTTACGAAATCTATTAATAACCACATTAATCAAGTGGATTACAAATTGAGGATAATTAAAAATAGAGAACTCTTTGCAAAGAGATTTAAATAGAGCATATTGTATACAACCCGAATTTACCTCATAATAATTGACTTCGTCACCATAAATCTGAAATTGCTCCATGGATCTCCAAAAATAACTCTGATTAAACTTCTAAAGCATAAAGTATGTATAATTTAATAAAATCTACAACTCTCAATTTATTTATTTATTTTATAAAATACTCATTTTCACTCTAAATACTCTCATATCTAATCTTAATATTTCTATTCTACACAATCTATGAGAGGGGAAGAGTCGAATGCAGATAATGAATGAAGAATGAGGGAATGTGAGGAGCTCCCTCACTCTACCCGTTTATATAGGGATAAAGGAGAGAAAAAAAAGATTAAAAAATTAAAAGTAAATGAAATGATGAAGTGATGGAATGGTGGGTTTGGTGTGCCATGTCAAAGAACTGTGGGTAGCCCATGGTTTTGTCTTTTCTTTCTTTTTTTTTTTTTTTTATATTGTTTCTTTTTCTCAACGTGATGGGAATGACAAGAGAATTTGATTTATTATTAAATAACAATAAACAATAATATGATAGATATAGAAGGGGTGAGATAAATACAAATAAATAATTTAAAATTAGATTGTTATCTAAAAATCTCACCACTAAATTAAAATAATAAACCACTAATACCACTCACTAAATATTAATACTTCAAAAATACGGGGTGTCACACGAGCGGTCTGCGTGTATATCAGTCTAAGAGGAAGCTATTTTCAGTCACTTTTTCATCTCTTTCTCTCTCTAAACATTCTAAAACCCACGCATTCTCTATCTAGTTCTTTTCTCTAGCCCTAAATACTCTCAATCCGTGGGTTTCCTCACCCTAGTCCTTTGGGGAAAAACATTAAGCACGCCGAGGGCTTCATTTTAATCTGAGCATTTAGTGTTTTTGGCTCTGTCAAGTTCTGCCTATCCTTTTTTCGTGTCTTTTATTTTGAGGTAGGGAATTTCTTTGACACTTTTATATGATTTTTAGCTTAGTTATTTGTCCTTTGAAAAATGTTGTTAATTCATGAATTTTTGGGAAAACCTAAGGTTTGGTTTTGAAATCAAAAGAGGGATTTTCCAAATTGGTTATTGAAAATGGTTGTGGGGATATGGTTATGGGTGGAATATGCTAAAATAATGGATATCTTTTTCGTAAAATTGTTTTTGTAAGAAAAATAGATTTTGCCCTAAATGTTGGATATTTGAGATTGTGAAAGAAAAATGATGTTGAGTATTGTGAAATTGGAACTATGTGTATGTTGATGATGATAGTGAAGTTGGATATGTAATATCATTCCCATTGTAAATGATGAAATTATATATTTTGATTGTAAATTATCTGTTGAGTATAAATATTTATTTTGGGCTATCGGTAGAGGATAGTTTTGATTGTTGTAGACATTGCATGAGGATTAGGTCAAATTGAAACTAATTTCTCATACATTGTGCATTAAACATCATTTCATATTTAACATTGTAAATGTATTGGTTTTGAGAAAAATGGGTGAATACCTTGGTGAATCTGGTTAGGGGGTGTGGTTGTGGTTATGATGTTGACTTGTGTATCCTTGGTGAAAGACCAGAAACCCGCGCAGTTAGGTGTCGATCCTTCTGGTTAGTACCGGTAAAATGGCTTTGGTAGTGCTTATATAGCCTACTGGCAGACATGTACCTAGAGATTCCAGTGTTTTGTATCCACTGCCTTGTTTTCTGTACAAAATAATTATTTTCATGAATTGATATGCAACTTGCCATTGCATTGTTTTGAGATAAAAAACGATGAATTGTTTGACAAATGACATTCATCTGCATTCACCTTATAATTTTGCTAAGATTCATATACTGTGTTAGAGTGTCTCTACTGGGTTGTGGCTCACCTTATGTGGAAAACAATTTTCAGGTACTGATGATATGCCTTCGCCAATGACGTAGATTTGGAGGACTTGGAGCTAAAGGCTTCATTTTTGTTCAGTGATGTAATTATTTTGTTTAAGCCTCGGACTTTACTTATATTGAGTTTAAACTCATTTTGTTGTACCCAAGTATCGTCTTGAAAAGTTGTAGCCATTAGGGCATTTCATCACTTAGTTTTACTTACTTTTTATCCCCGTATTCATGCCATATGCTATAGATTCAGGATTCAAGATTTGTGAATATATATATATATATTGCATATATCACATTTTGTAATGATCTAAGATATAATGAAAAAGAATATGACATGTTGTTGATCAATTGCATGTGATGATTATGAGATGGGTTAATATTATTTATTTCGGGGCGTTACAATAGTTGATTAATTTACAAAGTTATTTGTGCTTTAATCCACTTTTTGGTTGGCAAATGGTGGCGAGTGTTGGTATAAGGAGACATCCTTCTCCCTCCGTTGCCAATATAGTGACCTTTTTCCTTCGTCATGACCTCACTATCATTGATGGTCTTGGCAAGAGTATAAGTGACATTGGAAGAGAGGAAAGCTTTTTTATTGTTTTGGATGATCTAAGTGCACTTTTTGGCTAAAAAAGTAGGAGAAAAAAAATGTATGTTTGGTATAACTTTTTGACTTTTTACAAAAAAATGTATAATAAAATATTGTAGTAAAATTAAAATGACCATTCTACCCTTATTGACTTTTGGATATTTTTCAAAACGCAAAATAATAATTTTGCACTCTAAGCTTCCCCCAAATAGTTTGGACTTTTTATTTTTTTGTAACTTTTTGACTTTTTGGCTTTTATAGGTTATCCTAAAAAAATTTGAGTGGTATGCTTTGGTTGATGTCAGATTGTGCGGGGAGTGTCTTTAGGCACGGGCCATTTGCTTGTATTTATATATCACTTGATACATCCATTACACTACCCCTCTCACTCTCTAAAATTAACAAACTCTTAACACACATTTTTGTGTCTCATTTTTATCACCTTTTGTCATATAAAAGCATCCCAATAGTTCCCCTTTTACTATTTTATTAGCTAAGATGGGGAGCAAAATACCAAAATCAATGCTCCCACAAACTCCCAAAACAACTCCCTATTTTAGGAGTTGTACGAAATGCTCCCTAAATTTAGAGAGCCTATAATATTATTTGTCTTTCCACAAATCAGTTTCGGTAGCCCTTCATCGTGTTTTTTCTCTCTCTCTCTCTCTCTCAATCCCTCTCTCTTTGACAGCAATGGCAGCAACTCTTGAAGCGAAAAATAAAATACAGAACCAAATCTTTTGTGATGGAATTAGAAGATGTACGGCTTATGAAGTTATTGACCAGTGCAGAAAGTGAAGAGAGAGAGAGAGTGTGTGGAGAAGAGAAGAAAGTTGAATATTATTTAAATTAAAAAAGAAAATATAAAAATGAATATTTAATAAAAATAGGAAAATAATAGAGAGTATTGCTGGAATATGCATTTGAAAAAGTGATTCATTGAAATAAAAAATATATTTTTTAATTAAAATTTGAGGAAAAAATGAGTAAAGTTGTTGGAGATGCTCTAACCCACTATTTTTTAGCCAGTGGATGCTCTAATATGGATGGCAATATGAACCCAGCCAAACGGGGACCCGGGCCTCCCCACCCTAATAAATAGGGTTTTTCCCGAAAATTATTTCCCATAGGGTTGAGGCTAGTATTGAAAAATACATCCCGACGGTTTTCGAGCCGGGGACAGTGATAGGTTCCCCCGGTCTCGCCCCGAAATTTTTCCGAACCATCCCCGCTTATATACATACGTGTTTAGGGTTGCATTATATATATCTCTTTCAACTCTCTTACTCTCACAGTCATCGACACCACCACCACTCTCTACCTCTCTCTCTCTCTCACTCTCTCTTTCTCATACCTCGTTTGCTCTCTCATTTCTCCTCTTCAGCCGTTGATCGCACACCACAGTCACTGACACCACCACCGTTGGACCAAACTCCGATCTACAGATGACAACATCGACTCAAGTGGACAAAAACCTCGGATCATTCCTCGAAGAAGCCGAGGCAGTGAAAACAGAGATGGGTTTAATCCGAGATATCTTGGGTCAACTACATGAATCCAACGAAGCTCTAAAGTCTCTCCATCGCTGATCTCATTTTCTCAGTCCATAGTTCCAATTTTGATTGATCTGATCATCATAGAAACCCCATATCTCTCTTTCTCTCTCTCTCTCTCTCTCTCTCTCTCTCATATAAGGGTGTTTGGAAAAGAACTTTTTTAGTTTTTTTGGCTAAAATAGCACTAAAAGACAAAATAGGCTAAAATAGCCCATAAGACAAAATATAACATCAAACTCATAATCATTTCACTTTTTCTTTCATAAACATCATATCTAACTACGAAAAAATCCAATAATCTTTCAAAACACAAAAATGTTAGCCTACTAAAATAGCAAAAAGCTAAAATAGCCCATTAGGGTTTGTTTGGAAAGTGGTTTGCCTTTTTGGCTTTTTTAGCCTAAGGCTAAAAAGCCCCGTTTGGGAACAACTTTTGACTTTTTTTTATTTTGTTTTGTTTTGTTTTGTTTTTTTTTTGTGAAATAAAGAATGCAATGATTATGGATTGAATGTGATGTTTTGTTTTATTAGGTTAAAAAGCCTATTTTATTTTTTGTGTGGCTATTTTAGCCAAAAAAACCCAAACCCTCCATTCCCAAACGAGCCCTAAAACAACAAATTTCCAAACACCCACATAATGTACTACATGTATGTTTTACTGTGTTCTCATATCCATTTGTTTGCTCTTGATGAATGGTAATTATTTGAATCTATTTTGTTGATGATGATGATAGACAGATCTGTTGATGATGATGCTGATGATGCCAGGGAATTTTTGGGGTTGGGAAAACTTGATCTCCATTAGGGAGCGGAGGCGGGGCAGGGACATGACAGTGATAGGTTCTCCGTCGTGGATCGGGGTCGGGAACGGAGAAATTTTCACGATCAGAGATCGAGGACGGAGAGTGTGATTCCAAACCCGTCCTGCCCCATTGCCAAAGATCGAGGACGGGAAGTGTGATCCCCGTCTCGCCCCATTGCCATCCCTATGCTCTAACTTGATTTGGGAATTGGAATAAAAGTCAAATTTTTGACTTTTTAATTTTTTTTATCACATTATATTTTTATTTTTTATTATATATTATTATTATTATTATTATTATTTTTTAACCAAATTCTCAAATCAATCAGATGAAAGCGCGCCAAGTCTAATAGGCATTTCTTCTAGGGTTTTGGCAATGGTAATCGAATGTCTGGTCCTCGGTACATCTCTTTCTCTGTCCCAATCGTTCTGTTGATTTATTATGAACATCTTTGTGTTTGCTGTGCCGACGATGATATTGGTGGTATTGTTTTTTTCTCAGGCGCAGGGCAAGAAGTGGGGAAGAGCTGCGTGGTGGTTTCGATCAATGGGAAGAGGATAATGTTTGACTGTGGTATGCACATGGGTTATCTCGATCACCGCCGATACCCCGATTTCTCTCTCATCTCTAAATCCGGTGACTTCGACAACGCTCTATCCTGCATCATCATTACCCATTTGTATAATTCCCCATTTTCCCCTTCTATGTGTTTGTGATTTTGCATTTAATATTTTGGATGATTTGATAATTGAGGGGCGGTTTGATGAATGAGAAAAATGTTTAGAAGTTTTAAATTGTTTGGTTGGTATTGAATGTAGTGGTTATGGATATAAATTCACATTTGGACAAAATGGGTGTGCGCATTATATAATAGAATTAGCGGTGGGTGCAAATGCCATGCGTTTGCAATTTCACACTTATATCTTTGAATGGTTTGATGATTGAGGTCTGATTTGATGAATGATGAAAACTTTTTAGCAATTTTTGGCAGTTTGATGAAACAGTTATTGGATGTGGTAGTTATTGAATATGAGGGCAATTATTGGAAAACCCAAAAAAGTGACAGTCTATACTAGAAAACTCAGCATATTACCATGCGTATTTGAAACCGTCAATACATGGAAATCATGAGAGAGAGAGAGAGAGAGAGAGAGACTGTGTGTAGTGGGCAACAGTTTTTGATTTGTTGATTTTACTTTTTGGTTCTTAGAATAACTGTTAGGTGAAGGTAAATATTTGAAAAAAAAAAAATAGTGTTCCTATGATTTTTTTGGGAATCAACATTGTGTGACAAAGCTTCACAAAAGTGAGTTGTGTGCTTTATATGATAAAAAGGGTGTGTGTGTGTGATTTTTTATTTTTAACTAACTCGAGTGTAATTGTGCAGTCATTTGGATCATATCGGAGCTCTTCCATACTTCACTGAAGTTTGTGGGTACGATGGACCCATTTACATGACGGTAATCTCTCTTACATGATTTGTGTGAACAAGTGTTGAAGTACCTTCTATTTCAAAATTGCTACATTTGGTGTGCTTCAAACTTTGATTTTCAAAGCCATGCCATTGATTGCATGTCTTCTTGAAAGGCTGTTTGTAAGGAAGTTGGTTTTCGAAAGGAAAAAGAAAAAGAAAAAAGGCTGTTTGTAATGAAGAATGAGCATACCCAGTATTTGTCTGCTTCAATTGACTGGAGACAGATGTGTCCTTGGTATAATTGGCATCAAATGGCATTATTGACCTATTTATCTTTCAAATTATTGCCTTCTAGATGAAGTACCATTGTAATTCTTAGCCATTTTCATGCGATTCTTTTATTTTATTAGGTATAAATAAGTGATTTTATTCAGTGATTATATTATTCTAATTGGGTGCCAAGACATTTCTGATTCATTTTTTTAATTACTCTGGGCTGGATACCAATTGACATTTTCTGGTTAGGCATTAATAATTTGTAATTCAAATTTCTTTTCACAAGATTAGTATTTCATTTATCTTCTTGTCTTATGCTTTCCCAGTCATTGAAAGTCCTAGCAGAATTTTTCTTGCTGACACTCAAATTGGTCATTGGCAAATCTGGGTTTTGATGAATTTACTATATATATTTTTTTCTACTGTAGTACCCAACAAAAGCTTTGGCTCCATTGATGCTGGAGGATTATCGGCGAGTGATGGTTGATCGAAGGGGAGAAGAAGAACAGTTCACTTCTGAGAACATTGTGCAATGCATGAAGAAAGGTATAGCCTTTCTTTTTTTTTGATAATTCCCAATGCAGGAGCAGGAATCATCTATTCCACAACACTACCAAAGATTGACCATAGCTGAAGAAAATGCCACTGTGAGCCATTGCTCTGGACCCTATAGAAACCCCAAACCCAGCATTTCCATATCAACGCAACCCACAACAAGCATCGCAATGATCAACACCTCCAATAGAATCTCACAATGAAGTGTCTAAAGAAAGATAAGTGACCTGCACAAAGGAGGATTGAGACCACCAACACAGATGAGTCAAGGCAAGGCCAAATAAAATAGACTAGGGCTCGTTGTGCAAGCAGCAGGAGTAGACATTGCCACCAGGGCACATACACCTTATGTTACATGAACTTGGGTACGAGTATCGGGTGTGCATCCAAGCGTCATACCTTATAAATTCAAATCTTAGGATTTTGGGATATGTATCTGTAATTGGATATGGGCATGGGGACGCGTCATATACACATACAGATTGCATAGAAATATACTTGAAATTGAATGGGATTTATGAAAAATATCAACTTTCTATATCTAATTAATGTGAGAGGCCAAAAATAGATTTGCTAGCAAATGTGAGTTTCTTCTTCTCATATATATTGTAACAAATTAAAGGATTTGAGTGTCTAAATTGGGTACGAGTGTCGGACACATATTCCACACCCTTACCCATGTCATATCTAGTGGACATGGGTACTATGGGAGAAATAGAAGAGTCCATGTAACATATTTAGATGAAATAATGAAACCACTCTGTCCTAGAAGACATCTCTCCATCAAAGAACTGCACCAAAGCTGCAACTCTAACTATATTGGTGAATAATACAATTATAGAAGTGGAAAAAATGAGAGAAAAAAAGAACATCCTGAACCAACACATCAAAGAAAGGTCATAGAACTGGACATGAGAGCACCTGAACCAGGGAAACACATGCACTTGATTCTCCATTTCCCCTTGTGCAACTTTGTGTACCATCTATGTTACATGAACTCTTTTAAATTTGTGAAGTTCCCACAGCCGATACTTGAATAAGGGTATAGAATATTATCTGGTATGCTTAGTTGGACATGCACCCATCTGTCTCCAAATCAGAATGCGGTATGCAGATGACTTCCTTTTTTTTTTTTTATGTTTTTTTTGCAAACCCTATGCCACACTCGGTGACCAACACTCTTCTTCGATTGCCTTCAACAAGGGCGATGTCTAAGGTTTTCAACCCCACTTAAAGAATATACCTCATTTGAGAGTTTTGTTTTTAAAAAAAATGGAACAGATAATGGTTGTGGAATTGATGAAACAGTTGCTGGGGCCAATATAATGTACCTTGACAGTGTAACAACACTAGAAACTTTATTTGAAATCTACTTGATGGAGAAGAATTTCTGTACTCAACAGACATTCTAGTCTAGATAGTCGTGGTGGATTCCCATCCTTTACTTCAATAAATGCGTATGCTTTAATTTTATTCTCCTGCACACTTTGTTTTCACCTTCCTGTTTCTCTGTCATTGAACTTCTTTCTTTTTTTTTTTTTTGGGTTTTGGTATTTGCATTGGCAGTTACAGCTGTGGATCTGAAACAGACTGTACAGGTTGATAAAGACCTTCAGATCCGTGCCTACTATGCTGGACATGTAAAACTTTACTTTTTCTCTCATGCATGTGTTCGTTTAGAAATTGCTACAGGCTGATAAATTTTAAGTTCTTGGCCCCCTGATTTTTTGCTGATGCACTTGTAGAAGTTTCTTATTGTTTCCGCTGTTTATGTATTCTCTCTCTGTCTCTGTCTCTGTCTCTGTCTCAAGTATCTTCTTCAGAAGTCGCTCCTGCTCTTAGCTCTTAGTTATGAACTTCTTTCTTCTAATTATTTAAGACTAAATTCAGCACCTTTTAAGCAGTATGACGCAAAAAAAACTAAGTATTTGTTCCCAGCTGCTACTTACTTGAAGTTTTAATGGTATTTGGATGCCATAGCTTTTTGCTCACCTGCCCCCACCACAATCGCAAAATGCAGTAGTTACGATGCATCTAGCATAGAACTTTGGCATTCAAGCATTCATGACACTTGGAAACCTGGCTTCTCTCTCATCTGGTACTTAATTGAAGTTTTAATGGTATTTGGATGCCACAGTTCGCTGTCTTCCTGCCCCCTTATTGGGATGGCCACAGCAATGGCAAAATACAACAGTGTAGATGCATTTTAGTCTGGAATTTTTTTTGGGGTGCAAAATGCAAAATATTTGAGACCACAGTTATTATGTATCCGTTTGAAACTACTAACTTGAGTGCAATCTATGAGTTTCATAAGCTAACTGACACCTACTGTGTTTAGTACATTTTTTTTAGCAGGACAGCACAGTGTTTTAAAAGGCGTGCCTAAGCACACGCTTAGGCACGAGGGGCACCTAAGGCTCCTCAGGCAGCTTGAGGCGAGGCATTGTAGGGAAGGCGCATATGAGGCGTGAGGCGCACGCCTCATCCGCTTCATTTAAATTCTTGCCTCTGTTTTATTCTTTGTGTAGCCACAGGGAATTATTACTCCTTTAATATGAAATGCAAACACATGCTTTGTGTCCCAATTTTCATATAAAAAAGCCCTAGTCATTGAGCAAAAGCTCTGGGTTTGCAAGATGGATATATGACTTTGAGATTTCTTTCAATGTATTGAATTATGACAGTTTGGGGCCAATGATTGAAGCTATCGGGCAATTTGGTCCCAGTTTAAAATTAAAACTACTAAGTTACCATATGGTATAAGTTTCTTATCTCAAAAAAGAAGTGAATCACGTCAATAAATTGATAGACAAATAGTATTGGGCAAAGTAAGATCGAATGTTATTTTTGAGGATTTTTCAGAATGTTGAATATTGTTTTCATAATTTTTGGAAAATTGAATGTTGTTATATGATTTTTGGAGTTCTATAAATATTTGCATATGTTGTAAACTTTGCTTAGATTGAAATTTTGCTTGGCACCTCAATGCGTCTAGAGCTTTTTAAAACGCTGGGACAGTAGAACTCTTCAATGCAGCTTGATCAAACCCTTGTATCAAGTGTAGCTTGATTTTTGTTAATGCCAAAATGGTCGAGGATTCTGTTGTTGAACCATAGGAAAGTTGTTGGTTTTCCAAGAAAAAATTAGAAACATTTTTATTGCCCAACAAAAAAGGAAGTAGAGTTGAGGAACTCAGAAAGTGCTGCACCAAAATCCTATTTCCCTAATGCCATAATGATTAGTTTTTGGTTTTCCAAGCAAAACGAGAGACATTTTTTATATCCCCAACAAAAAGAAAAAGTAGAGTGTATGGAACTCAGAAAGTGCTGGACCATTCTGTTCGAAGTCCTGGTGATTTTTTAAGCCTTATCACAAAGTTCTGTCATCCTAATCTTAAGATGCTCTTTTGTTAACAAATTATGCACTATGTCCCTTTTCCATTGTAGTTGTGTATATGTCAGTGTTTCAGCAAAAGTGTTTTCAATCTGATGCTTATTTATTGTGCCTCTTGTACCAGACAATGGACATTATGAAGCTGCTTTTTGTTTATTCCCTGTGTGCTATCTGTGTATGCAATTTGTTCTGTGTCAGTATCACAGATCCACTCTATGTATAAATTCAATATTGTGTTTTTTAAGGTTCTTGGAGCTGCAATGATTTATGCAAAAGTAGGAGATGCTGCTATAGTGTACACAGGGGACTATAATATGACACCAGATAGACATCTTGGAGCTGCTCAAATTGATCGACTACGGTTGGACCTCGTTATAACGGAGTAAGGAACATATATATTGCTTATGTTGCTGCTTGCTGGATCGGAATCATAATTAGACATGCTTGTTGTCTGTAATGTATGGTATATGTCATTTGTCAGCTTGTGAAGTTTTGTATTGATCCGGAATATGAGGAACCATATGGTGTGCATGCAAAAGAAAGGAACAAAGTATTCTTTGGTGCTTTGTTATTCAGCTCTATTTGGTCATTTATTTATTTACTTTTTTGAGGTTGTGTATTCAGTGCAATGCTTTGAAATGTTTCCTGCAATTCTCTCTTCTTTTAAACATCTCTTCCTAGTTGCAATTGTAGCTGCACCAGATTAACATATGATTAATTCCCTGGGTTAATCTGTTTTTGCCTTCAAATCTACGTGTAAAACACAAACATATATATGATTAAAACTGCACCATTAGAAGGTTTGGTAATGTGGCAATTATCTTCTTTTTTTCAATTTCTTTAACTTGTTACTGTTACATACTTAAAAACAACTTTCTCCTGATCTTCTGACTTACCAGGGCCATGGGCATCTAGCACTCTCTCTCCCCTTTTCTCCCTATAATTTTTTTTATAATGTATTGATGCAGTCTTGCGTCTAAATCTCATTTATTATTTTTCTTCCTTCGACCTATAATCATTCTTCTTTATATGTTTTGTCTTGATCTTTTATATATATATATATATAATATATTTCCATATTTTTGCATTAGGCCACATGTTTTTGGTTTGTACTTCATTGGGTGTTTGTTCCCATATGTGGAGGGTGCTAGTGGGGTGGCGGCAGGCAAGATACAGACTTAATCTTAGGCCTTATTTCTACAAAGTGGCTACTGTTACTCCCAAATCCATGTCCTCAAGTGTGGTAGCTTTTACCATTGCCCCAAGTAACGTGTACAATTATATGTTTGAAGCTTTCATGTTGCATGATACTACATGATTTATGTTTTGTGCAGTATCCTGTCAAAGATTAAGAATGCCTTTAGTTGATCAAAAAAAATTGAGGATGCCTTTTATGAACTAGATCCTCCTCTCATTGTTGAAAACTTGGTAAACTTTTTCATATAATCTAAAAGCTACACTTGCACGTTTGAGACTATACATGGTGTATATGTATAAAATTAAATTCTTTTTAGTATTATGTATAATCTAAAAGCTACCTAAGAGTGAATATTTTTGTTATTTAGGATCGATTATTACAACGGTTGGGTAGATTGGAGCAGATGTGGTCCATAGAATTAAGGTAGGGTGGCTTAAGTGGAGGAGTGCGTCTGGGGTATTGTATGATTAACGAGTACCCACTAGACTAAAAGAAAAGTTCTATAGAACGGCTATTAGACTAGAGATGTTGTATGGGACGAAATGTTGGGCAACGAAGAAATAACATGTAGATAAGATGAGTATTGTTGAGATGAGCATGCTAAGGTGAATGTGTGGCAAGACTAGAAAAGACAGAGTTAGGAATGCATATATTCGTGAATAGTAGAAGTAATATTGATAGAAGATAAGTTGAGAGAGAATAGATTGAGATGGTTTGGTCATATACAACGGAGACTAATAGAGGCAATAGTGAAGAGATGCGATACAGTGATGCCATATGGAAGCATTAGGGGAAGGGGCAGACCTAGATTGACATGGGCTAGTGTAGTATATAGATATATGAATCTCCTTAATTTGACTAACCAAATGGCCGTTGATAGAGTTGAGTGGAGAAGAAGAATTCATGTAGCCAACTCTATTTGATGGGACTTAAGGCTTGGTTTGGTTTGGTTTGGTATTATGTACTTTCGTCGGGCGTATGGGGGAAAGTTGCCTACTTATTACCTCTCTCGAACATTGTTGTAAATAAGGAGCCTTGTGCATTGGGTACGACCTTTATTATTGTGTTTAGAACAAATTTTAGACCTTTTTTTTCATGTTTTATGTGATAAGGGTATTTGTTAATTTTACAAATTGTTAATCATGGGCTATAAATGCCGATCTCTAATTGAGACTCGCCCCCTCCTGCGGGAGGTTCGGGGGAACCTATCCTCGATCTCTTTCGAAAAATGAGGCGACTCATCCCGCTCAACTGGTTACCACTTGAGAGTGGGAGAGCGCTTTTTCCCCTAATTCTCAGGTTGCGGACCCATCTGCGGTGGTATTACACCAACCACCACTTTTGGTTCCGGACCTGGACCCAGAAATTATAGCAAATAGGATTTGGCTCCTCTAAAAAAAAAGAGAAAAGAAAGAGGGATAAATATGAAATTCTGAATTGGGCATTTAGTGCTTTATATATAAATGTTTAAGGTTAATTTGAGTCTTATTTTTATGTGTCTTATAGGTTAAAATTCTACTAGACATATTAATATTAGAAGGATTTTAATTAGGTTTGTAACTTGGTAATCTTATAAATTGTTGGATATGGGCTCTAGGGGTTGCCCATGGGTCATATTGTGGGTTAAATTAAGTCATTTTTATCATTCTATGTGGTTTTATATAGGTTTAAATTAGTCTGGTGTTTAAAGAGTCCATGTTTCCTAATCTTTTAAGTCATTGTTTTAATAGAATTTGGAGATCCCACAATCTTTAAAAACATATGTAGTCTTGTTATTCATTTGAGTGAAGATTTTGAGAATGTGTTAAACGTTTATGAGGAGGTGATTCATAGGGAGTTTTCTTCTTCTTATTCTTCATCTTCTCTTTGTAGAAAAACCAGCTCACTGTTATGGAGTTATTGTTCACAATCCTGTGCAACCTTAGCTGAGGATGCGATTCATAGGGTTTTTTCTTCTTATTCTTCTTCTCCTCTTTGCAGAAAAACTAACACACCATGCTTGGGTTACTGTTTACAATCCTAGAACAATCTTAATTTCGGCCCCCAAACTCTCTCCATGCAAAGCTCTAATAAAACTCAAACCTTTCCTTACCTTTTGGCTTTCAATTAGGAATCACTCCAAGATGGCAATGTGTCATGCACAGACACAGCACTGACACATGTGCCCATGTGTCAGACACCCATGCCCACCTGTCAAACATGGTGCATGGCATGTCAATTTTTATAATTATTATTCTTTTGCAGGAAACCTTAGGGACACTTCACGAAACATGTGTACTGTGGCATGTCAAAAAATGTTTTTAATTTTTTTTTTTTGGTTGCCAGACTTGGGGACACTTGATGGATTTTTAAAAATAATTTTAGAAAGCATATTTGGTGGTCAAAGTGAAATATATGGAAACAAAGTGGGGGGAGAGTGGAAAAGAAATAAAAATACACCCACATAAACATTGATGCATCCCATATCTCTATACCTTAAATTTATATTAATATATATAGCAAATAAAAATATATAAAATTGTCCCCCGTTTCCACCTAGTGTCATATGCTATCTGAAATTTTTTTTTTGATAAGTTGAATTATTTTATTAGAAAAGCATCGAGAAGATGCGAAGAATACAAAGATATAGAACTCCTAACCAATAATTTTATCCAAAAAATCTATGAAAACAAATAAATCTGGATCGGCCCGTGACTCCATCCAAGTGCATAAAGTTAGCAACAAACGATTCTGAAGCCAAGACACCGAATGAGAAATCTCAAGGAATGTCCGCCGATTCCTCTCCAACCAAATCAACCACATCAAACAACAAGGCACGACGGACCAAATCCGCCGCCGTCGACGACCAACACGAGCACCTGGCCAAGCCCATAACATCTCCAACACCCCCTTGGGCTGCACCCAAGCAATCCCAAACAAAGAACATACCAGCCCCCATAGACGAGATGCAACATCACAATGAAGAAATAAATGATCCACCAACTCTGCATCCGTACAACACATACAGCATTGATTCACTAAGACAAGACCTCGACGAACCAGATTGTCAATAGTGAGATTCCGACCCAAAGCAGCCGTCCACAAAAAGAACACTACCTTAGATGGAACACCCGGAACCCAAATGCTCTGCCAAGGGAACAACGTAGTCGCCCCCCCTACCAGACTCCGAAAAAAGGATGACACTGTAAAGAGACCTTTTGTACCCAACATTGTCCACACCACCCTATCCTCCCCTCGCCCAACGGGACCCAAACCATATAAGAACCCCAACATCTCCTCCAATTGAGTAGTCTCCCAATCCTGAACTGGCCGCCGCAGACGGACATCCCAGACGACCACCTCCCCCTTCCCCAAGCAATTCGCCACAGTCACCTCTGGCTCCGCCGCAATGCCAAAAATCAAAGGGAAACGAACTTCCAACAACACCTCCCCACACCAGTTATCCCTCCAAAACCTAACCCGTTCCCCATTTCCCACTCGGAAATGCACCCGAGTCCAAAACTCATCCCTCCCATACCCAATCCCTTTCCACAAGCCCCGACCATGAATGCTTGTAACCTTTCTGGTCCTCCAATCCCCAGTATCCACCCCAAATTTGGCAGCAATCACCCTTCGCCAAAGGCAATCTCGTTCCCACGCAAAACGCCAAAACCATTTTCCCAATAAAGCTCGATTAAAAGTAACCAAACTTCGGATCCCCAAACCACCCGCGTTCTTTGGACAACAAATCCGGTCCCATCCCACCAAATGATAGCGGAAAACCTCCTCTCCACTCCCCCACAGAAAATCTCTCTGAAGCTTCTCCAAACGTCGAGCCACTGAAACCGGAATAACCTGTACCGACATAAAGTAAGTCGGAATACTACTCAGCACACTCTGAATCAAAGTTAAACGCCCCCCTATAGACAAATATTGCTTCTTCCAACCAGCCAGCCGTCGCTGCACTCTCTCCACCACACCATTCCACACCCCAATCGACTTAAAAGTAGCACCCAACGGCAAACCTAAATAAGAAACTGGTAAAGCTGACATCTTACAACCCAAAATAGCTGCTAACAAGGGGACTCTATCAACCTCCCCTACTGGGATTAACTCAGACTTACTCAAATTCACTCTCAGGCCTGAGACCGCCTCAAAACACACCAAAACACACCGCAAATAGCCCAACTGCTCCGGACACGGATCACAAAAGACCAAAGCATCATCTGCATACAAAAGATGCGAAACACCCACCACACCTCCGGCCAAAGAACCCACCGAAAAGCCCTCCAACAAGCCTTCAGCTACCGCTTGACCCAACAATCTAGTAAAGGCCTCCATTACTAAGAGGAATAACAATGGTGACATGGGATCTCCCTGTCTAAGACCACGAGAAGTAGAAAAGAAACCTGCCGTTGTACCATTCACCAATACAGATAGCTGAACCGTAGAAATACAGAACTTCATCCACCGACACCATTTCTCCCCAAAACCCATCTGCCTCATAACGTAGAAAAGGAACTCCCAATTAACACTATCATAAGCCTTCTCAATATCCAACTTACATATCACCCCGGGACGCCCCTGCCGAAGCCTCGAATCAACACATTCATTAGCTACTAATACGGCATCCAAAATTTGACGACCCCCGATAAATGCATTTTGAGCTTCAGACACCACTGTTGGCAACACACCGCGCAGCCTATTAGACAAAACTTTAGCTAACAGCTTATACATGCTCCCAAGTAAGCTAATAGGCCTAAAATCCCGAATATCCTTAGCCCCCCCTTTTTTAGGAATCAAAGCCACAAAAGTCGCATTGAGACTCTTCTCAAATTGCCCTGAACTAGAGAAAGCTTGAAAAACGGCCATCACATCTTGTCTAATTACCTGCCAACAGTGCTGAAAGAAAGCCATCGTGAACCCATCTGGGCCTGGAGCCTTGTCCACTCATAGCCTTCAAAGCCCCCATAACCTCCTCTTCGGAGAAATCCATCTCTAGAGCCTCCCGAACCCCCCCGTCAATAGTGTCAAAAAGCACCGCATCTAACCCTGGCCTCCACTGTCCTTCTTGCTGACTAAACAGAGCCTGATAAAAACCCACTATACCCTCTCTAATCTCTGTATTAGTGATCAAGTCAGTCCCAGCTATTCGCAATCTAACAATCTGGTTCACCCGGCGATGGCAATTCGCCATACGATGAAAGAATTTTGTGTTACGGTCCCCCTCCTTTAACCATAAACATTTAGATTTCTGACGGAAACACACCTCCTCCATACGAGCCAGACGAACAAAATCTTGCCTAGCCGCCTCCCTCTTAGCAGGATCTGCTTCCTTCAATCCCCCATTCAACTCCAACTCATCAAACAACTGCAAAATCCCCAATACTTCCGCTTTCTGCGTCTCTAGGCGACCAAACGACTCTTTGTTCCACTGTTTCAAGTCACCTTTAAGAAGCTTTAGATTTTTAGCCAGCCTACCACTTGGTGAGCCAAACACCACGTAACTCTGCCACCACTTCTGGACCATGTCAATGAAGCCAGCAGACTGTAACCACATGTTCTCAAAACGGAATGGCGTAGGCCCGCCACGTAAACCTCCACTATCCAACAGAAGAGGCCAATGATCCGAAACTGGACGAGGCAAACGAAGCTGCATAACCCCCGCAAAATGTTCCTCCCAATCTCCACTGACCAAAAATCTATCAATCCGAGACATCTGCTGCCCATTAGACCAAGTAAAGCTCCCCCCATGAAGCGGTAAATCCATCAGTTGACAATTGTCAATAAATGTACAAAAGGCCCGCATTGCACCGTGCACCCGACTATGCCCCACCTTCTCAATTGGCCCTCGGACCACATTAAAATCCCCCCCCACACACCATGGTTCTGACCACCGGAACGCAACCGTTTCCAGCTCTAATAAAAACTCAGCCCGTTCGGCATAACCAACCGGCCCATAAACGTCGGTAAACACCCATCGGAAATTATCTGCCACACACCTAAACAAGCAAGAAACCGAGAAACCCCCTAACTCCTGACCCTCCCTCACTACAATCCTGTTGTCCCAACAGAGCAGAATCCCTCTTGCTGAACCCACTGCGGGCAAAGAAATCCATTCCACAAAACGACCACCCCAAATTTGACGCACCACCTCATCTTCCATTAACTCCATTTTTGTTTCTTGTAAACATACCACGTTTGCTCTAGCATTCCGCAGCAGTGTACGGACAACCATCCTTTTATCCCTATCGTTCAACCCTCGCACATTCCATGACAGAATTTTTAATCTCATTTCAACAAAAGGGCCCCCCCCCCCGGTGGCTTACGGACCTCTCGCCCTGACATCCTGTCCACATGGTCATAATTAATTGAACAATGCAGATTTTTGAGCTCACGAGCCCCTTTCCGGCTTGCTCTGGACGACGAATTTCCGGCCGTACCAGAACCAGAACTCCCTGGCCTCTTTGATGCCTCTATCGCTGAAAATAGTCGCATTGCCTCTGCCTCATGTCCTTCAAAAGACACACCTAACAAACGGCTGACCTCACAAATCCTTTCCAAGACCCATTCAGACACAGCAGCATCAGAAGGAGTCTCATCCTCACCAAACCCATCATAAGAACCTGGGTCTGAACCATCTCGCCACATCCCCTCATCACCCGCCATAGCCACAGGCTGAACCACCAAGGAGAGTTCGTTCCCGACCTCATCCACCGTCTGCAGTCGATCGGCCCAAGGAATCGTAGCTAACGACGTCGCTTTCCGATCCCCATCGTCATGATTCCGGGGCAGAAAAGCTCCCACCTGAAGACGATTGACCTCGTCCACCTGGTCCGGCACTTGCGACAGTTCGAAATCGTCACCACCATCAGTTCGAAAGGTCGGATCTGACGTCGATGGGTCACCCGCACCATCTAATCGGAAGTTCGGATCTGTCGTCGTGGTCAAAACCCGACCCACTTGAGAGAGACCCAAACCCTGATGAAGTGTATCAAAGAACTGGGCCACTGGCGTCGTGTGTCCATAAGAACGGACCACAGTCTTCCCAGATGGACCCTTCATTTGAAAATGGCCCTCTATTCCCACTTTGGGCCGAAAACCACTGCTAGTAGCCCTCTCAAAGCCCACTTGCTCTGTATTTTTATTTTTTTGGCCCAAACCCATTATAAACACCCAGCCCCAAAACCTCCCGTTGGCCCTTTTGATCACAGAACTTAGAATGTGGCCCAATAATTTGATTAATACCCAGAGTCTTTTGACCCAAACTAGGCCCAGCCCCCTGATCTCTCCTCTTTGGTAACCAAATCTGAGATGAGCTCACTCGAACTGTATTGTTCTGAAGATCAGGTCTCCGCCATTGTCGCCTAAACTCACGACGACCAAATCTCCGTGAATCTCGATTTTCAAAATTCGATCGTTGCTGAGCACAAAAATCCGGCGAGACCCACCGCTCCATAGCCGGACCCTCTTCTAACCAGACTGGAAGAATGTACCGCCAAGGGCCCCATTTGACATGAATCCGTGGCTGAACTCCATGCCCCGAACCCCGAACCTTCAAGCGAATACAACCCAGCGATTCCATCGTCGTCGTCGCAACATCGGTGGCTAGAAAACCCCCACACCGATCTCCGATTGCTCGAAACACTTGCTCCCCTCGAAGGTGAATCGGAAGGCCCAACACCTGTACCCAAACACTCTGTAAGGGCAAAGATCGCTCCTTTGAACACAGTACCTCCGGCGACCACCATTCAAGATGTAGTGGTCGACCGTCAACCACCCATGTATTATTCAGAATACGAATGGCGTCACCTCTGTTCGGAAAGGCGAAAATGACAAATTGGCCTCCAATCGGTTTCATTTGGACTCCGCCGGTGACCTTCCATGCGTGATTGCCCATGCCAACAACCGATGAGCCTCCATACCCTTCTCCCCCATAACACCCACTCGACCTACCAAACAAGAATCCAAAAAAGAGACCCACCCTCGTTCAGACCCCTGCTGAACTTCCACCTCCCTACCAACAGACCTCGCCACTACTGCCCCCGCACCGTCTGGCCAAGCTCTGACTTTATCAATGTTATTTGGACTCCCCCTGGAAACCCAACCATTCCCTCTCCAAAAACCTTCTAGAACCAAAGCAACCCCCTCCCACCCATCTCCGTAAGAAGATTTAGGGATGAAAATCTGACTGCGCCGATCCCCCAACTGGACCACAACCTGAACCTCGTCGCCCTCTTCCCCATGACGAAGCCAACAGGCCACACTGCGTCGACCCCCGGATACCCGACCCAGGAAAACCTTATTGACCACCCTACGAGACAGTCGAAGCAGTTGGGATGCCACCCACTTAATCTCAGCACCAACCAAATCAATATTCCGACGAAGTCCCTGCCCCCGTTCAACAATCTCAACACGTCTGCGTCCAATGCCATCTTCCTGCCCCTCCTCGAACTCAAATGATCGATCGCCATGAAAAACCAGTCGCCGGCGAGTATGATCTTCCGAAACCATCAGTAATCATATGCTATCTGAAAATCACCATGTCCATCATACCCATATCCATACCTGTGCTTCTTAGTTTTTCAATTTAATAAATAACCCACAAAAAAACCGTTATTTAGTTCCTTTAATCATGCCCGTTATGAGAGTCCAGCAATCTGTAACTTCTAAATTAACAAACTTAAGCATTTCTCCTTCTAGAAACCCTTGAAGTTCTCTTCTAACTTATAGAATCCTAACCCAGAAGCTTTCTAAAGCCAGAACTGACCGCAATTCCATTGTAGGCAGCCTTAGGCCTTGTTTCCAAATCTGTCCTACGTCATTCTGTAATCATAGAGAATGATCTGAAATATGTAATTCAAACAGACTCTTTTGAATAAATAGAATGACTTAAAAATATCCAGTCAAATTCAAATGAAACACCTCAAAGGCAAATGGCTTTTGGTTTAAAGGAATTTCCCTCCTTTTCCTTTTCATGAACTTGAACCTTTTTTTTTTTTGATAACCGGGTGTCTGGGCTAGCTTAAGCGCAGCTTGACTAATCTCGGGACCTTGAAGTTAACGACCGGGCAAACCTCTAGTGGTCCCTCCATGAACTTGATCTTTAATCTTCCACTAACACCATTGCAGCGAACCGCTCATGTTATTCACCAAGTCTGATAGTGATTTTATTTTTTGTGGAAAATTTTGAGAGATCAATGTTATTTTACTAGGTCTGTCTATTAATTACTATAATCAAAATCTGTGGTTTCCTTTGTGTTGAGAAATTTTTGTATCCTCCTGTTTGGTAGGACTGCCTTTTGCATGAAGGACAACTCAGATTTGAGCCTTCAATGCCAGAATTGATAGTATTGGTTATTGATTTTAATCGTGCAGGTCAACATATGCAACAACTGTTCGTGATTCAAAATATGCTCGTGAGAGGGAATTTCTTAAAGCTGTATGCAGGCTACAATCTGTTGTATTTTGCCTTTTTATATTACTTCCGTTTGAATTCTTGAGTTTATGCTGATTAAACAATATACATTACTATTGAGTTTTGTAGTCTTGTCAATATTCTTGTTTTATTTTATTTATATATCATTTATGCTGAGTGACCGATAAATATTTCATATGGAAATAATTCATGAAAGTTGCAGGAAGCCAGTTTAACAGATTGTGATGATTTCTACTGAAAATATTGATTAGCACTTCCAATGGTCAATATTTTCTTCCACTTTTAAGCGTAAAATTGCATTTATTTGGGTCTATGGCCGGATTTATGGATCTTGGTTGATGGTATATTTATAATGGATTAATATTTTGAAACCAGGTTGATTGAAGATTGTTTACATAATGATTTCCATGATCTATTTCAAAACTATTTTACTGATTTTACACCATCAATGAATTCATTGCAATTGGAATTGCTAGAACCATGGGCATCCATCAAATTATCTACTGAGAATGCTTGCCAATACAGAGATGTTCAGATATTATTTGATTGGCCAGGTGATGTAGAACACCTTTAGAAAGAAAGAGAAGAGAGAACAAAGACGGTGAAGAGGGCCACAACCCTAACACAATGGCCACAACCTAAAACACTCAAATTATCATTATTTAAAAGTTGTCTATTACAACGCAAAACCCTAATATATATAGGCTAGAAACCCTAATTGTAAATAGGAAACTAAATCATCATATTATTTGGAAACTTAAATCCTTGTAGAATAAGAAACTAAATATATCAGATCCTAATTAAATTGTAAATAAACATAAATATTAAAAATAAACATAAGCTTAATTAGAAAATCTCCATGTGCACACATTTGCATCACCAGGCTTCCCCCATCTCCCTCCAGAAACAAAAGCAAAAAAAGAAGTTAATGAAAAAGAGGGGTTGGGTTTGACCTCTCCAAATGATCTTCTGAATTCCTCTTTTAATTATTTATTTTTAATTTCAAATTTATGAATGTCTTTTTTCTTCTTATTTTATCAACCAAAAGGAAATGTTATGAAGACTTTTGAGGTTGAGAATTTTCAAAGAGAATAGGGGACTAATTTCAGGGGCACAGCACAGGTTTTAAGATTGTTTTGTGGCTCGTTATCATGTGAGAAGAATTTGAAGTTTTCTTAGCTTGTAGAGCCTTATTTTGGACTTGGTATTCATATACCAAATAAGTGCGGTATGATGGTTTTTGGGCATATATTGGTAACATAGTTGGGACGTCTTTAGTTATTTGTAATTGCTACAATGTTTTCTTTTGACCAATTGATGAATAATGGAATTTAATATTAATAAATCAAAATAAGTTGCATTATTACATAACCCTTCTATATTGGAACTAATAATCATGTAAATAAACATTGAACTTAGCATGCCTTCCTTATTTTAAGCACTTTGTATGAAATATTGCATTAAACATTATTTTCTATTTTTTACCAAGAAGAAAAAACTCCATACTTATCAGATTTCTCTTGCTGTTATTGTATTAATGTTTCACTTTATGAAAAGGAAACTAGGCAAAGATATAAGAGCACTTTTTTGATAGCTGAATTTATCATTGTGGAATGAAAATATTTGGGAAGACATGCTTCCAAAGTAGATAGCTCGGGTATTAACATGTTTTCCGGTAACTATGGTAGAGCTAGAGTCATAGGTTAGTGGTTCATGCATTTTGTCTTTCCTCCGCATTCTTCCCATTTGATTGATAAACCTGGATGAACTTGGCTGATTCTTTTTGAAATTTGTCAATTTTGAAAGACACTCAGTTGCGCTCGGGTTAGAGAGCCAATTTAAACATTTTTAAGTGCAACATATAATTAGCTTTCATGATGGTTATTTTCTTGTTATATATGTCCATATGTGATGTGCATGCTAGTTATTTGTTATGTGTTATTTAATTTGGTCATGCTACTTTTTTTCTACTCATATGAAACCTTTCCTACATTAATGTCTCTTAAAGTTTGTTTTTGTATTGTACTTCAACATTTTGTCTCTTGTATGATACTTCGAAATGCCCATTATTATTTTCTAATCATTACAATTATTAATTGTAGGTTCATAGATGCGTTGCTAGTGGAGGAAAGGTGCTCATTCCTACATTTGCTCTTGGAAGAGCGCAGGTTTTCTCAATAACATAACCATTTTATGCGCTTTTACTTGTATGAACCTGAAATTTTAGTTCCATGGCTTGGTTTTGAAAAGGAATTGCTTGCTACCTTTTCTTTGACTTGGTTTGGAAAAGGATTATGAAGGGGTTGGTGATACTTTGAAGTACATTGGGAATTGGCTAACATTTTGGAGATGGGCAGAGGATTTTTTTCTGGGATGATGCTTGCTTGGTGTGTCTCACCAGCCTTTGAGGTTGGCATTCCTGGACTTGTTTAGGATTGTAGTAAAGTGGGAACCTCTATTGCAGATTTTGTCCTTATCTTGGATGTTTGGGTTTTGTGGATGCCTAGTTTCCGTAATTTGATGGACTGGGTGGTGGAAACCATAATTAAGTTTTTGGAACTGTATCTGTGGTTCTAATATTTGGGATGCATACAATGGTGAGGGGTGTTGTCT
Organism: Camellia japonica; assembly: GCA_030407325.1. Classification (NCBI taxonomy): domain Eukaryota; kingdom Viridiplantae; phylum Streptophyta; class Magnoliopsida; order Ericales; family Theaceae; genus Camellia; species Camellia japonica. Next base: position 100,125,691 of record JAPPVO010000007.1, read on the forward strand.
TGAGGTGGGAGCTTAATAAATATGGAATTTCTTCTAAAAATTCTTGGTACAAGATATTCAAGGCATTTGGGTTCTTTTTTTTTTTTTGGGTTCTTGGAAAGGGATTTGCCGCACCAAGACTATTAGACTAAAGTGTGGAAATAATTAATGTATAGAGAAATAGAGAAAGAAAATAAATTGTATGTTTTATTGATTGACTTATTGATTGATTGATATAAATTTGTTTACAAGAGCTCTCTTTTATAGAGAGAAATGGGGGATACAATGGAGCAATAAACAATGGAGCAATAAGCCATAATGGAGCACTATAATAGTGGAGCACTAAACTAAAGTGGAGTAGGTGGAGTATTTGTAGGTGGAGTAGGTAGAAATTGTAGGTGGAGTAGGTATAGGTAGAAATTGTTACATTCAACAGCCCCCCTCAAACTCAAGGGGGTTAGGAACTAACCAACTTGAGTTTGGAGAGAGTAACAAAACAGGAAAAATAATCTGACAAATAAAATAAAAGTGGATAGGAGACACTGTATGGTCGTGTCAGACCGTTGTAGAAGACTGTATGGTTATGGCAGACCGATGTAGAAGACAGTTTATGGGGTCATGTCGGACCGTTGTAGAATACAGTTTACGGGGTCATGTCGGACCGATGTAGAATACAGTTTACGGAGTCTTGCTGGACTCATGTAGGAGACAGTTTACGGGGTCATGTTGGACCGTTGTAGAAGACACTATATGGCTGTGTCGAACCGTTGTAGCAGAGAACCGAAAGCAATGTCGGAACAGTTTACAGAGTCTTGTCGGACCCATATAGGAGCTAACCGGAATCAATGTCGGGACAGTTTACCGAGTCTTGTCGGACCCATATAAGAGCTAACCGGAATCAATGTCGGGACAGTTTACAGAGTCTTGTCGGACCCATATAGAAGCTAACCGGAATCAAAGTCGGGACAGTTTACAGAGTCTTGTCGGACCCATATAGAAGCTAACCGGAATCAAAGAAAGTGGAGAATCATTTCACTAGGGGTTTTTATTTTTCATTCCCAAAATTCCAATTTGAGTCATCAATGGCCGACGAAGCTCCGACTTCAGAAACTCCACCACAAATTGCTGGACAAACACCAGCATCCGTTGAAGCAACCATTGAATCGAACTCTCAGGGAGGCACACATTCTTCATGCAACAACAACGATAAGACTTGTGCTCCTACATCTGATGGGAACCGCGAGAAATTGCTGGAGTACGCGGATGAGTTGATGGAGAGAGGATCGAAGGCTGCCAAGGACTGCGATTACCCCGAAGCCGCTGAATGCAATAGCTGTGCCCTAGAAATCAGGGTTGGTCATTACGGGGAACTTGCTCCTGAATGTGTTAATGCATACTGGGTGTTGCTGTACAAAGCTCAAGAAGAAGCTGATCCATTGGGTACTGTTTCTGACAAAGATGGATCTAATGATGTTTCCAGTGGGAAAGCTCAAGAAGGAGATGACGAGGAAAGTGATGCTGAGGACCTGGCTGAAGCAGATGAGGACGAGTCTGATCTGGATTTGGCATGGAAAATGCTGGATGTTGCAAGGGCAATTGTTGAAAAACACTCCAACGACACGATGGAGAAAGTGGACATATTGTCAACTTTGGCAGAAGCACCAGAAATGGTTGGATCAGGTTGCCAAATCATTACATCCAATTGTGGTGACTCGAGGGCAGTTCTTTGTCGAGGAGCTGAAACAATCCCCTTGACATCACTTTCCTGGGTTTGAAGCTTTGAGGAGAGAGAAATTGAGGAGTATGAGAGAGAGAAGAAAATATGGCTTCGCCATTGTTGGTCTGAAACCAGAGAGAGAGAGAGAGGCAATCTTGAGGATGACATATTATCTTGAAGCTATATGTGTATTGATAGAGAGACAGCGGAATAGGTTGAGGTCCGGCGGGCGGCCAAAGGCGAGATTGCCGCCCGCCGGTGAAGCGAAAATATTAGGTGTTAAACCCGCTCTGATACCATGTGGAAATAATTAATGTATAGAGAAATAGAGAAAGAAAATAAATTGTATGTTTATTGATTGACTTATTGATTGATTGATATAAATTTGTTTACAAGAGCTCTCTTTTATAGAGAGAAATGGGGGATACAATGGAGCAATAAACAATGGAGCAATAAGCCATAATGGAGCACTATAATAGTGGAGCACTAAACTAAAGTGGAGTAGGTGGAGTATTTGTAGGTGGAGTAGGTAGAAATTGTAGGTGGAGTAGGTATAGGTAGAAATTGTTACATTCAACATAAAGTTTTTTTTTTTTTGAACTAGGCAGCCTCTGGGTTTGTTATCTTAACTATTGACAATTTGAGGCGCAGTGGAATTGTGTGTATGAGAGTGTGGGTAGGAATGTTAGTTACTCGCCTTTTCATTGTGAGTACTCACAGGAACCATGGAGCTGTTTCCTTTCTCTGTTTGGGAGTTGACTGGGTGTTATTAATATTATTTTTTATTTTTTGGGAGGGAGGGGAGAGCTGTTAGCTTGTTAGAGTGTGATTTGTGGAGGTTGGGAAAGATTGGGGTATCTAATTGTGCTTGTTGTGGTCTACTGGGAGAAACTTGAATAGAAAACTTCAATTCAATGGTTGTGATTAAGCAAAAAAATATAGCAAAGACACCATTGGAGTCACATTGCTAAATATAGCAATAGCTAGAGTATTAGCAAGTGAACCGTTGGAGATTACATTCCAACTCATCAGTAAAAAGAAGTCTGTTGAATGTTTGGTATTTTTCGCTGAGGGGGCACAACCCTTATACAATCAAAAAGGAAAATCAAACAAACCAAAATGCTACCACACCCATCAACAAAAATACTTCAATAAAGAGCCAATTTCACTAAAGGAGCTTCCTCAACTTCTTCGTTGTATTTTTTGTGGAGTTTTTGGTGGATTTATACTTTCCTGTCCATTGCTGGGTTGTTCCTTTGTGTATATGTCCTGTGTTCATGGGGTGCACCCCTCTATTTTTGACATCTTATTTCCATTAAGACATTGTGGGAAGTTGCTATTTTAGTAGGTTATTTTAGTTATTGGCTATTTTAGTAGGCTAAAATTTTTGTGTTTGGGAAGATAGTTGGATTTTTTTATAGTTGGATGTGATGTTTGTGAGAGAAAAAGTGAAATGATTATGGGTTTGATGTGACATTTTGTCTTATTGACTATTTTGGCTTATTTTGGCTTATTTTGTCATTTTGTGAATTTTAGCTCAAAAAGCCCAAAAAAGCCTTTGCCAAACACCCCCATTATGTCTCAGGGAATAAGTTATGAGTGACACCTGTGGTATGCAGGACAAAAAAGCTATTCAAGCTGTCAAATGAAATACCTGTAAACAACTACAAATTAAAATACCAATTTGTCTAAGAAGCATGTACACTTCTAAAAAGGTGGTGCGTCCATGTCGTGTCTGTGTCAGACACTTTCCTGACACTCATCCAAACGTGTCCTTTTTTCAAAAAAGATTTTAGACTCGACACTCTTTGGACACTTAGAGGACACACGTGTTCATTGATTAAACATAGGCAAAACTAATTATAAGTTTGAACAAAATAATTTAGAATATGATGATAAAAGAAAAATAATGTCAATTTATAGAAATTAGTGTTATATTGCATTTATTTATTGTCTTAGAATGATATATTCCTATATATGACATATAATAAATATATAAAATCTTAGGTTGCGTTTGGTAGAGTTTTCTAAATATAATTTGAGAATAGAGTTGTATTTTGAGTTTGTGAGTTTTGCAATTATGATTTGAGTGTGGAAAATTTGTTTGGTGAATGAGTTTTGAATTGAGTGGAGAATTTTTGATATGACTTATGATATTTGATATAAAAACTTACAACTCATAACCAAACACAAACTCAAAATTCTATTCAAAACTCATAAATTTTTTTAAAAAATTTGGAAATTTTTTTTTATTGAATATATAAAAATAAAAATGTGTCAATTGCAAAAAAAAAATAAAAATAAAAAATAAATAAATTAATGCACTGTTCCGGTCAACCGGTGAGACGACCGGTTAGCCCAAATTTTCCCGCCTTTGACAGAGTTTTCAAAAGTGAGTGGAATTAATTTTTGAAAACCGTAAACAAATACGGTGTGCAAATCAAAGCCTGGAACTAATGTTCCAAAACTCTACCAAATAGAGCCTTATATTCTGTGTGTCCCCCACGTGTCGTGTCTTGCATTTTTTAAAAATTGCCGTGTCGACGTATTCGTGTCATATTCATGTCGTGTCACGTGTCCGTGTCCATGCCCGTGCTTCTTAGCAATTTGTTTTAAATTCAGTTTCAAATTCAAATCCATATTCTTGCATATTTTTTACTTTACAAATAGATTTTGACAATCAAGTTCTTTAGGCTTTTGTCTGTTGAATGGTCAGCTGAATATCACTGAATTTCAATTGAAGTTTTGAACTGTTTGGTTGAATTTGTAGTCCAACAAATTTATACTAAATTCAGTGTCTATAAAAAAAAAAAATAATAAAATTGGCCAGTGTCCTAAATCCACATCAGAAGTTTGTTTAACTTTTGTCCATTTTCAAATTTGGACTCTAATTTCCTATGCAAACTGATCTTAGTGGACATGAATATTTATCAAAATTTTAAACCTGTTTATAATGAGGTTTTCCACAGTCTGTATTCTGCTTCTACTTTTGTTTATATGGGCTTCTTGTTTTATTATAGATGTCAACTTTCGGAATCCCTCATTCATGCTATGATATTTCTGAGCTACATTTTTTTCCTTAATGACATACTGAAGAAACCAAATCAGGATTTCCCCCCACTGCCAGATTGGTATTGAGAGGGCATGAACAAAGTGTGTCTAGTAAATATTAAGAACAAAAGAAAGTAGGAAATTTTCACAGGTTTAGATTACAAAATCCCCCACTTTCTAGCAAATTGAAAGTTGGAGAGCATGTGAGACCTGTGGAATGTTGACTCTCAGAATTTATTGGGTGGATGACCTTCCATGTAGTGGAAAAGCTGTAGTTGTTGTATTTAGCTGATCTGGATTGTTGATAAGGTTTGGATAAGTTGGGTTGGTGGTGAGATTGTGCTGGATTAGTTGAGAAATTTGACCTCTTTAATTGTTCTGCTATGAAAATTTAACTCAGTCTAAAATCCTCAATCTTGATTGACTTCTCCTTAGGAATTAGACAAATGAAAGAGGCACTATTTCTGAGGCACAAGGTGCATTCGTGCAGGGTCGGCAGATTTTGGATGTAATTTTAGTGGCCAATGAGGTTGTGGAGGAGTATAGGGAATTACGTAAGAAGGGTATTGTATTTAAGGTAGATTTTGAGAAGGCATATGACCATGTTGATTGGGGTTTTGTGGATTTTGTTTTGGAAAGGAAGGGGTTTGGTGTTAGGTGGAGGAAATGGATTTGGGGGTGCTTGTCGTCATGCAGTATGGCAATTATTGTGAATGGCAAGGCGGGAGAGTTTTTCCAAGCATCCAGGGGCCTAAGACAGGGTGATCCTTTATCACCATTTTTGTTTATTTTAGTTGTTGATGTGTTGGGTAGGATTATTGAGTTAGCTAAGGATAAGGGTGTCATTGAAGGGTTTGTGGTGGGAAGGGATAGGATAGGTGTGACTCACTTACAATTTGCGGATGATACTATTTTCTTCTCATCTGAGGAGGAAAGTAAGGTGGGGAATCTACTGAAGATTTTAAGAATTTTTGAGATAGTGTCTGGCCTCAAGGTCAATCTTAGCAAAAGCAGTGTTGTGGGCATTAATTTGGCTGATAGTCAGATGCATAGGGTGGCGGCCTTGTTGGGATGTTCAATTGATTCCTTCCCCCTCAAATATCTAGGGCTTCCGTTGAGAGGAGATCCTAGATTGGTGTCTTTTTGGGAACCTGTTCTTGTCAAAATTAGGAAAAGATTGGAGGGATGGAAGCGAGCTTTGTTGTCTAAGGGAGGGAGGTATACGTTAGTACAATCCGTATTAGGCTCGGTTCCTATTTATTTCTTGTCCCTTTTCAAAGTTCCGGTTAGCATTGCAAGAAAAATTGAGAAATTGATGAGGGATTTTCTCTGGGAAGGGTGTGAGGAGGGTAAAGGAGTTCATTTGGTTAGGTGGGAGACTGTTTCTCTTTCTAGGGCAAAAGGTGGTTTGGCTATAGGGAACATTGTTGCCAGGAATATTGTTTTATTGGGCAAATGGTTGTGGAGATTTCCTTTTGAAAGTGAGTCGTTATGGTGTTCAGTTATTAAAAGCAAGTATGGAATTCAATCCAATGGTAGGGATTCTAATGTGGTTAATAGAGGCAATTGTCATTCTCCGTGGAAATCCATTTCTCGTTTGTATCCTCTTGTGTCTAATTATTTTTCATTCAAAGTGGGGAATGGGGAGAATGTTCGGTTTTGGGAGGATGTTTGGTTAGAGAATATTTCGTTTGCTAGATCTTTTCCCCTTCTTTACAGGTTGGTTCGTTCTCCAAATGTGTCTATAGCGTCGGTGGCTTGCTCGTCTATGGCACCCATATCCTGGAATTTTGATCTCATTAGAAATTTGAATGATAGGGAGGCGGGGGAATTGGCTTCTTTGTTGGTTGTGCTTGAGGGGGTTTCTCTTTCTTCGACTCCCGATAGTAGGGTGTGGAACCTTGTCTCTTCTGGGGTCTTTTCATGCAAATCCTTTTTTGATAAGATTATTGATAATCCCTCGGTTCCCTTGTTCCCTTTTCATAAGAAACTTTGGAAAGCGAGTGTCCCTCATAAAGTGAAGTTTTTCATGTGGTCTTTGGCTCAAAAGGGCGTTACAACTAATGATGTTCTTCAGAGGAGAAGGCCTAATCACTCTCTTTGCCCCCAATGGTGTGTGATGTGCAAGAGTAATCTGGAGGTAATGGATCATCTTTTTCTTCATTGCCCGGTGGCTGCAGCATTATGGCAGCGCCTTTTCAGGTTATGTGATGTGCAGTGGGTTGCTCCAAGGGAGTGTATGCATATGCTTCTTATTCGGTTTGACGGGTTTGGGAGTACTAAGAAAGCCAAATCAATGTGGTTAGGCATTGTTTTTGCTATTTTTTGGGTTATATGGTTGGAGAGAAATGTTTGAATTTTTGAGGACAAGGTAGCAAGTGTAGAGGCTTTGTGGGATAGGGCTGAATATTTGGCTTCTTTTTGGGCTTTTGTATCTCCTCCTTTTAAAGGAGTACCTTTGTTTTTGATTTTTAGGGATTGGGCTGCTGTTTGCCATTCTTAGAGTTTGGAGTCTTTGTGATTGGTTTTGCTTTTGCTTTTTCTTCTTCTTTTTTCTATCCTTGTAAGAGGACTTCTTGTCCTCTCTCTTTTCCGTTTTAATAAAATTTTGTTGTTTCTCAAAAAAAAAATTTAACTCAGTCTTGGTTCATTGTTATTTATGGCAAGGAGAGATTGAGGCTGTAATGTTATGACCTCATGTTGGGAGATATGTTAAATCTGATAGTCATACAATTATCTTTCCTTCTTTTCTTGTTTTCTTCATCTTCTTATACCTTGTGTAATATGCTAAACAAATACGTTTAAGGGTATTTCATTGGTTGTACTTAGGCATCTCACTTGTGGAATTTGGAATGGTATTATATAAAATGAATATTTGACAAAGATCATGGAAACGAGAAAAAGGGCAAATATGAGATTTCACATGGAATGAAGTTTTGGAATAATTTTGAGTCTATTTGTGTTTATTTTGATTTAGTATGTTGCTCGACAGATTTTATGTCCTTGTATTAAGTTTTAATAGTTATAGGGTATTTTAGTAATTTCATAATTAGTTTGATATGGGCTGTAGGGGTCCCATATGAGTTTTCTTTTGAACTCATATTGTAGGTGGAGTAGAATTAATAGTCAGTCATAGAATATTTGTAGTTACTAAATATTCTTAGTTTCTAAATTTCAGTAGTAGTCCTAGTATAACTAGGGTCTTTACCCTATAAATATGTGTAATCTCAATAATTTAATGGTTTTGATATTATGAGAATTTGAGATTATGTTTGTGTGGATTTGCCTAACCCTTTTGAGATTGTGTTTGTGTGAATTTGCCTAACCCTTGCGAGTGAAGCACCTCTTTCTTTTTTTTCTTCTTATTCTTCTCTGCGTGAATAACCCAAGTACTAGTCTTGGGTCACTTTTTACAGCCCTCAAAAGGTTCATCTTTCAGCCCCCAAAACCCTAATCATGCCCAAATCAACTCTAGTCCCTTTCCCTACGTATTGACCTTTAATTTAACCTTTAAAACTCTAAATTGCTCACCATTTGGGCAATTAAATAACCTTTGTTCTGAAAATCCAGTAAGCTATTCTACATAGAATTCTTTTATTTCTGCTGTTATAAAGCATGCACTCTTCTGCTGACAATATTATCTGTCATCCAATAGGAACTCTGCATACTGTTGGATGATTACTGGGAGCGCATGGATCTTAAGGTTCCTATTTACTTCTCAGCAGGTTTGTTCTGCTTATGTTTTCTGATTACCTATTTGACAGTTTTACCATTTGGATTTTTAAATAGTATCATATGTTATCAGTAGTAAGAGAATCTTGTTTTTATAAATTGGCTTTCATGCTTATATTATATTGTGTGAATCAATTGGTAATGGTTTCATGAATGGAGGCTTTATGGCAGATACAAAAATAAATAATAAAAATTTGTAATAATAATAATCAGCATGGTTTTGCGAGATAATTTTTGTTAATTTAGGGCGTATTTGGGATGCAGCTAAAGAAGCTACTTTTTGGCTAAATAAAAAAGCCAAAAAGCCTGTTTGTCATCAACTAAAAATGCCAAAAAGCAAATCAACTTTTCCACTTAAAAGAAAGTACGTTTTCAGCTACTTTTTAAACACTAAAAAAGCCAAAAAGCCACTAAAAAAGAAAATTCCAAACTTCCCCTTAATTTGTTATTAGAACTTCAAAATTAAAGTTTGACAGCAAATGAAATGAACTATCTATGGAAATATCTTATGTTTGGTATCAGTTCTTCATCCTATCTCTTTTCTCTTCTCTCTTTTGAAGTGCAGAATGTTAGGATTGCAGTCAATGTACACATGATGTATACAGGAGAGGACCGACAAAATCCAAGAAAGAAAATGCCAGCCAAAAAATTGACAAGAAGTATTAGTGGACAATGGAGGGACCTATAATTCAAGAAATTAAAGTGTCAAGAAAATAATGCTTCTTTTGGTGTAAAGTAAACGCCACTCTTTGAAGACCGCTAGTTTCTCCCATCTCAAATGCACTTCATAAGATGTGATGGCATTATCTTCCTCACCCAAATATTCTACGCATCTTGGTGTCTTGAACCATATCTCTGAATCAACCTGGCATAACCTGGGCCACTTCAACAATGAAAAAAGTAGACTCCACAATGCACCACTATGGTGATAATAAACAATTGGGTCTTCTCTTCTAAAAACATGTAACAAGTATTGATCTTATCATCAGCCAAAGACGAAACAAAAATTTTGACTTTAAGAGGCACATATGCATCCAAAATTGTTATGAGGCTTAAAAAGTCGTACATTAGGATCATCAATGATTCTATCAAAGAAAGATTTACAAGAAAAAGACCCAAAGAATGGATATTCTTCACTCTCTTATTAACACAATAGTCCTCTAGGAAACACCATCAAGTAAAAGTAACAAAGAAGTCAACTCATTAGCCTTCTGATCATTAGGATTTCTGAAAAGATGAAAATTCTAAAAAATAGGAACCGAGAAAGACAATGGAATAGTAGCAATGGAAACATTCTGAACACGAGACAAACAATAAAGTTGAGGTAACAAATGATTTAAAAGAATCATCCCTGGTCCAAATGAACCTCCCCAAAATGACTATTTCTCCCATTCCCTGAATGAAACAAATTAAATCATAGAATAAATCCAACAATTGAGAAATGCATTTCCAAGGAGCACATGAATTTTTCTAGTTAATCACTTAGAATCCCACCTTTTGGCTTGAATCCTGTACTTATTTTTAATGATAGAATACCACCAAGTGTCTTGTTCCATGGGAAGCTTCCATAACCATTTGGCAAGCAAGGCTTTATTTTTAGCAACAATATTACCTATCGCAAGACCCCTTTCATCTTTGGCCAGCACACACCTCCCAAATAGTTAAATGATCTTTCTTCCCTTCTTCATATCCCTCTTAAAAAATCTCTCATCATCTTTTCTATCCTATTTTCTACCCTTTTCCATCCTTCTAACATTCTCCTAATTTTTCTAGTACTTGGTCTCAAAAACTTGTACTCCTAGGATTACGCCCCAATGGTAGCCCCAAATAAATCAAAGAGAAAGACTTAATTGAACAACCTGATATCCCGGCTAACCTCTGCAATCTTGTCTGTGAAAGGTTCATCCCCACCACCAAATTACTTTTATTCATTGTCACTTGAAACTCCAAAACTAACTCAAATACTCTATGAATTGAAAGCACATAATGCATTTTATCCTTCATCGTCAGACAAGAAAAATAATGTATCACTTGCAATCTGTAAATGAGACACATAAGCACTATCTCTAAACTGATTTTATCCTCTCTTTTTTTCTTTTCTTTTCTTTAATAATTTATCCATTGGTGAACTTCTTAGTCCCTTTAATGGCAATGCGACTCTAAAGCTGTCTCAAGCACAATTTATTATTATTATTATTATTATTATTATCCTTTCCCATGTAATGTTGGGTTCTCTTTCCCCTTTGTCAATTTTTGACATTGAAAATAGTAACAAACAACAACCAGCTTGTCGAGACCACCTGTTCTGAAGCAATATGTCATGATTACCTCTCCATTTATTCTGAAGCAATATGTCATGATTACCTCTCCATTTAAGGAGCATGCTAAATTATGACGGGTTCCTTGCTCAATAAGATTAATCAATTGAGAGATTTTTTAGGTCATTTTTATGGTAGAGTATCGATTGTTTTGGTTTTGCGATAGCATAGCATTTTAATTGTGTCTTAACCATTAAAATAGTCTTATTTATTTGCATTAGAATATTCTTTATTTATCATGCTTTACTGGTGTTCCTCATTTTGGATGATATTTCTTTTTCAGGTTTGACCATTCAAGCTAATATGTATTATAAAATGCTCATCAACTGGACTAGTCAAAAGGTGAAAGATACATATGCTACTCGCAATGCATTCGATTTTAAAAATGGTAAGTCTACAATTCTGGTTTTTCATTTGACAGTGCCAGATGGTTTGTTTGGTTTCTTGTGAATCTCACTTAATTATAGGAGTATGCTAAATTGTTTTTTATTTTTTATTATTATACGTTTTTATGATTTATATTTCAAAAATATTAGAATATGTCTGATGAGGAACATTGTAAGTTGGACACCTAATAACTTCAAAAAATTTATGCTTTTTGTAAAAGTTGTAGAAACAAATGACATTAATTTTGGGAGTTGTAAGGGTTAAGAACAGATTTTGGTCTCAACATTTTCTCTAAAGTGATAATTTTTTTATTTTCACAAAACTTATGTTTAGAGTTCAGTGTGTTACTGTGGGGAAACAGAATTACACATTGAGATAAATTAGTATTCCAAATTTCCAATCAGTATTTGAAAGAACTTTGCTCTCTTATCTCTCCTTTTTCTCTTCCTTTCTTTCTTCTTTTTCCTTTCTATCTTTTAATTATGCTTTTATGCTATGGGCTCAAATTTACCTCACTTTGAGGAATTTCCTTCCTATTTTTGTTCGTCAAAAACAAAAGCTTCATCTCTTTTGTTGAACACACTTGGGTGGGCAGGGACTTGTACTTAAATGGTGTGGTCTTATCATTTTAAATTATTTGCAATTAAATTTGAAGTCAACTGAACATCGCCTAAAATAATTGGTATTGAGTTTTAAGTTGACGTTTAATATTTATTATATTGGAACTGATTCCTATTGCTGTTTTACTGGTTCCCTCAATCTTTGTCACTTGGATGTTGCAGTTTCCAATTTCGATCGTTCCTTGATAAATGCTCCTGGACCTTGTGTTCTCTTCGCTACACCAGGGATGATCAGTGGTGGTTTTTCACTTGAAGTTTTCAAACAATGGGCTCCATATGAAGCAAATCTTGTTACACTCCCAGGGTACCTTCATTGTTACTTCGCTCCTTGATAAAAGCATATTTATGTAATTAAGAGATTGGTCATCTAAGAAGAACGGACACATGACACGACACAGACAAATTTTAAAAAAATATAGGATAGGACACGTTGGGGGACACATGCAAAACATATAATTTTATATATTTATTATATGTCATATTTTTGAATATTTAATTTATATTTTATGTCAAATATTTAATTTTATCAAATTTATCAACCTTAAGTATGCTATTTTAGTAAAAATAAATAAAAATTTTAATTTTGTTTTTTTGAAAAAAATAGTCCTCAGTGTGTCCTTAGCGTGTCCCCAGTGTGTCCAATACGTGTCTAGAGCGTGTCCAATACGTGTCGGACACCTGGACATGACCTCCGGAGAGGTATCCATGCTTCATAGTTGGTCATGTAATTTAAGAGTATACAAAGCTTGGGGGATGATTATGATATCATCACCTTTTATATTAATTAATCAACTGTTCCAAAAGGAAGCCCCAAGGCACTGATTAAGGAATCATCTTTTATATTAATTGATTGATTGACTGATTAAGGAATCACAATCAATCAATCAATCACAATCTAATCTATATAAGGAAACAATGAAATATTCTAACACTCCCCCCTCAAGTTGGTGCGAAGATGTCTCGCATGCCCAGCTTGCCTAGAATGTCATGAAATGGTTTGCTCCCAACTCCCTTGGTGAGGATGTCTGCAAGTTGTTTGCTTGACTTCACAAAAGGGGTACATATCATTCTGTTGGTGAGTTTCTCCTTGATGAAGTGATGATCAATCTCAACATGCATCCCTATTTCCTTCAAAATGTCAAGAACATATCTCCTTTGTGAGATGAAAATCCCATCCTTGGAGCAAGCAACTTCAATTCCCAAAAAATATTTCAAGTTAAGTCTTTGATTTCAAACTCACTAGCTAAATATTTCTTCAACAGGGATATTTCCTCACTATCATCGCCTGTAAGCACCATGTCATCCACAAACAATGAGAGTTGTAGTCTTACCACATGAGGAATGTTTCACAAACAAAGTGTGATCTGCCTGACTCTGTTTGAAACCAAATTTAAGCGTAGCCTGAGTAAATTTCTCAAACCAAGCCCTTGGAGACTATTTGAGATCATATAAGGACTTTCGAAGCCTGTATACTTTACCCTCTATCTGATGATCCTCAAAACCAGGAGGATGTCCATATATACCTCTTCTTTTAGATCACCATGTAAAAAAGCATTCTTTACATCAAACTAATGAAGTGGCCAATCTAAATTAGTTGCTAGAGAAAGAAGGATTCTGACTAAATTCATCTTAGTCACCGGTGCAAACGTCTCTTGATAGTCTACTCCATAAGTCTGAGTGAAGCCTTTTGCCACAAGTCGAGCATTGTAATGCTAAATGGAACCATCTACTTTGTGTTTCACAGTATACACCCATTTGTATCCCACCGGTCGTTTGCCCTTAGCTAACTTAGTTAATTCCCAAGTGTCATTCTTACAAAGTGCTTTCATTTCCTCAGTCATGGCAAATTTCTATTTAGAGGTAGTGAGAGCATCCTGAAAATGGTTAGGAAAACTAACAGAGGAAATGTTTGACACAAAGGCCCTATAAGAGGAAGACAAGTGAGAGTAGGACACAAAGCTTGAGATAAAACGTTGAGTACAAGATCTCACACCCTTTCTCTTGGCAATATGAATATCAAGATCAGTAGCGTCAGGAATAGCAATATCACTAGACTCCAGAGAAACAAGAGATTCAAAATTACTTGGACTTTTATTAGAAGTAGGAGATGGCAGTGGGTGAACAGAAGTGGTCTCTTGTATTCAAGTAAGTTTCTGTTTGTCTTTCTCCCTGACATAAACTTGCCCTTCCCTGTACTTGGTGGCATTGGATTTTATAGTCCCAGTAATAGGTGGTGCAGGAATGACTGGTTCCATCATAGGAGCAACAGGGACAACAGGAATCTCTTCACACTAAGGCTCTCTCTAAAGTGATGACTGTGACACCGGAGAAGACAAGAAATAGGACTCGGACTTAAAGAAGGTGACATCCATGAACATAAACCAGTTACGAGAAGGATGGTGATAACACTTATACTCCTTTTGAGTAGACAAGTATCCGAGGAAAACACACTTGAGAGAGCGAGAGTCCAACTTACCATGAGTAGGAGAATGATTGTAGATAAAACAGACACAACCAAATATTTTAGGGGAAATGGAAAACAAAGACTTTGAACTGAGAAGGACTTGAAGTGGAGCTTGCTTTTACAAAACTTGGGTAGGAAGACGGTTAATGAGATAGGTTACGGTGAGAACGGTCTCGCCCCAGTAGGACCGAGGCACACTTATAGAAAAACACATGCAACGAGCTATATCAAGAAGATGACGATTCTTGCATTCTGAAACCTCATTTTGTTGAGGGGTATTGGTGCAAGATGTTTGATGTATAATGAGATGACTGGAAAAATAGCTCTCTAACCCTGAATCGATGTATTCACCCCCATTACCAGAACGCAAGATTTTGACAATTGCCCCAAACTGAGTACAAATCATTTTATGAAAATTTTGAAATGCAGAGAAAATCTTACTTTTTTCTTTCATGAGATACACCCAAGTAGTATGAGAAAAATCATCAATAAAGATAACAAATCATCTATGGCCTTTTAAAGACATAACACGAGATGGACCCCACACATCAGAATGTATTAAAGAAAAAGGAGCTAAACTTTTATTAAGACTTGGAGCAAAAGAAGCTCGGTGTTATTTGCCAAGTTAATAAGACTCACAAAGAAACTTAGACATATTATTGTTTGTAAAAACAGACGGAAATAAATGCCCAAGTAAATGAAAAGAAGGATGCCCAAGACGCCGATGTCACAGCCATAAATCCTCCTTAGTGGTTGGGAACTAGATGGAATGATGAGCAAAGCTTGTTCGGCTAATCTAAGAAATAGCGATCATTTTTTGTATCGCCACTGCCAATCGTCCTCTTCGTGACAAGGTCCTGAAAAAGACAATGATCAGGAAAAAAATGTCACACTACAGTTCAAATCCTTAGTAATGCGACTCAGGGATAGGAGACTAACAGAAAAATTGGGAACGTGGAGCGCTGAAGACAGAGGTAAGGTAGGGGTGACATGAATTAAACCTTTCCCAGAGATAAAAGAAATAGTACCCTCTACAATCCTAACTTTGTCTTGACTTGAAGAGGGCTTATATACTGAGAAAAGGTCAGAAGACCCAGTCATATGATTTGAGGCACCATAATCAATAATCCATGGCAAAGACTTATTGGAAAGAAAAGCATTAGGAGAAGAGGCTAAGTTACTTGAGCGGGCAAACGACGAGGAAGATGCACTAGGAATAGTAGAAGACCAGCAGGCCAACAAATGACACAGAACATCCTCAAGCTCAGTAGAAGTCATGCTAGATAAACTATCAGAAGTCGGACCAACTGAAGCAGAAGTAGAATCAAGGGTGTCAACAGCACTAGATTGATGGGCCCATGGATTAGAGCCACGTCCTCTAGACTGGCTTGATTGACCGCCTCTAGTACCAGATCGATCACCCCGACTCCCTGATGGAGCCCCATGAAGCTTCCAACACGCCTCACAAGTATGCCGCGGCTTGCGGCAGTAATCATAGAACTTAATATCGTTCCCTGAAGGATGGGAAAGAGGTAGTGACAAACCAGTCCCATCTCTCGAGGAGCAGAAAGTAATGCTGAACGGTCTCCAGTAGCTGGTGGTAACACAGCAGAATGATGACTCTCCTCATTCTATACATATGCAAAGGCCTCTAGAAGAGATGGAAGAACATCCATGCCAAGGACACGACTCCGGACCGGATCAAACTCTACATTGAGGCCTTCCAGAAACTTGAAGACCCTCTCCTGTGTAAGAAACTTCTGGTAACCAACTAAGTCAACTGTACAGACAGGCTTATAATCTAGGAGATGATCTAAGCGTTTCCAACCTTTAGTCAGAAAGGTGTAATGCTGGAGAATTGTCTACTCTCCCTGTACTGAGCGTTCAATAGACTGGTGCAACTCAAAAGACTAAAAAAAATTCCCTTTTTGAGAATATGTAGTAGCGACTGCTTCCCAAATATCCTTGGCAGTATTCATGGATCAGTAGCTTTCACCAATCTCAGGAACCATGAAATGAATGAGCCACACCATGATTAAAGAGTTGGTAATCTTTCATTGGTCATAGCCAAGATCTGTAAAACCTGGTACTTGAACTCTCCCATTAACATATCCCATCTTCCCTCTGCTCTTCAGAAAAAGTGTCAGACATTAAGACAATGAAAGGTAATTCTGACCATTAAACAGAGCGGTGGTGATTTTGAGGCTAGAGTTCAAGTCTCAGATGTAGTAGTCATAATTGGATTGGAGCTCTTCTCTTTAGATGGATGAGAAGTAGTGGTGGATTAACTAGTTAGGTTAGCCATAAGAACTCTACAATTTCAACGCAAAAAACCTTGCACGAATCACAAGAAGAGATAGAGGAATGGAATGGGCGGGAACAAGTAAAATCACATGCAGACCACTGTGGGAGTATAACAATCAGATTAATGGGTCCAAAAAATATATCAAATACGGGAAAATGAACCTTCAATCAAAACAAGTGCTGAACTGTGTTCAAGAAAGTAAAGGGAAAGAAACTTAGGGCAACAAAAGATGGGCAGCCCTCAAATACTCATGCCGAAATACACAAAGAGAGGCTAGGACAGCCCTCACAAGGGTCGACTGGGCTAGAGGGGCCTTCAGCTGAAGCCGAAACAGCTTTGTGGGACCTTGGTTGGTTCCGATAGAGACTCAGGGACCAGCTGTGGAGGATGGGTGGTGATAGGTGATGGCTGGTTGGTGGCAGCAGCTGTGTGGATGACGGTTTTTAGTGATGATTATGATATCATCACTTTTTATATTAATCAATCAACTGTTACAAAAGGAAGCTCTAAGGCACTGATTAAGGAATCATCTTTTATATTGATTGATTGATTAAGGAATCACAATCAATCAATCAATCACAATCTAATCTAAACAAGGAAATAAGTAAATATTCTAACAGGTCATGCTCTTGTGTCACAATGTGGAAAATTGTCTATCTTACTTATACCCCAGCAAGGTGCTGGGGACAGGGGGATCCAAGCAATCAATCAACCATTTGGTTCAGCTCTTATGCTGGCTTCAACTTTTAGGAAAAGCCCAGAGTCATTTGGTAAGTTGGCTTTTTAAGCTTTTCTTAGCTACTTTGGCTAAAAAACCATGAGCCTGCAAATGTCGGTTTATTGGCTTTTTCTGTAACACTGAACTTTAATGATTTTTAAACTTCCAAAAACTACCATAATTAAACAATTTAATTAAGGTTCCTTAGAAAATTTCAAGTTTAAAAAATGATTTTTTAAGTAGTTTTACAAAAGTCATCAAATTTCTAAAAAATCTGTCAAAACAACTTTCAGTACCAAAACCCAATAGTTGCTTTTTAGAAAAGCTGAGTCAAACCAAATGGGAGCTTGAGATGATATCATTATGATGCTCTTATTTTGTTTGTAATTTTGTTGAAAACATTTTGTTTTCCCCTGGCATGTTGTAAAAATATGAAAGATTGAATGACTAGAATCATTTACTTAGGGTTTGTTTGATTACACGATTAAGTGCTTAAACTTGAAAGTATTAAATGGTTTGGGAATTAAGTGCATTTGAGAAGATATAAGTTAGAATGTATAATGAAGAAATTTAGGGTTAGGATTTAAGGGGAAGAAAAAGAGATAAGAGAAGAGAGAGAAATTTTATATATTTGGAATGAATCTATTGTAACTCTACATCAGCAAAAAATATATATAAACCCTAACATAGCGATATAGCCATCTTATCCTCAACTTAAGTAAATATTAATAGAATAACAATAAAAACAGAAAATAACTATTCTAACACTCCCTCTCAAGCTGGAGCATAGAGATCAAACATGCTCAACTTGACAGTTAAACAATGAAATGAAGACCGAGCCAAAGGTTTAGTGAGAATATCACTCAATTGATCTTCAGAACAAACATAAGGAGTCACAAGTTGCTTGTATAGTAAGAGATCACAAATAAAATGGCAATCAATTTCGATATGTTTGGTTTGTTCATGGAACACTGGATTTTTGGCAATGAAGATAGCAGCCTGATTATCACAAGACGTGCTCATAGGAGTGGGAACAGAAAAGCCAAAATCTCGAAGAAGAGACTGAACCCAGAGCGTCTGAGAAGCAATATGAGCCATGGCACGATACTTAGTCTTGGCACTAGAATGAGTAACGATAGTCTATTTCTTGCTATGCCAAGTAACAAGATTACCCCCAACAAAGGTACAATAGCCCGAGATGGAATGACGGTAAGTCCTATTACCAGCCCAATTAGCATCACTGAAGCCAATGATAGACAACAATGAAGATGGGCAATTGAGTAAGCCTTGACCGGGGGCACTCTTCAAGTATTGCAAGATATGACACACAACAACAAAATGGGGTTGGTGGAGAGCATGCATAAATTGACTGACCACACTCACGACATATATAATATTGGGACGAGTAACAGTGAGATTAACTTTCCAACCAACCGACGATAACGACCAATATCAAGAAACAAGTCCCCACTTTCACCATCAAGTTTGACACTAGAATTCATGGGAGTATCCCTAGGGTGAGTGCCTAGATGATTATGTCACTCCTAGAAATGATTATGTCATCGACATAGATAATAAGAACAATACTCTCAGTAGACGAGTGTTGAACAAAGATAGAGTGATCAAAAGTGGAACGACAAAAACCATAGGCGAGCATAACAGCACTGAAACGATCAAACCAGGCATGAAGGGACTGCTCGAGACCATATAAGGCCTTCCATAATCGACAAACAAGATGCTTATGACCAGGAACAACGTAGCCAGGGGACTGATCCATATAGATCTCCTCTTAGAGATCGCTATGAAGAAAGGCATTCTTGATATCAAGTTGATATAAAGGCCAAGACTTACTGCAACGGAGAGAAGGATCCGAACCGAGTTAAGACGAGCCAAGAGAGAAAGTCTCCAGGTAATCAACACCATAGGCTTGTGTATAGCCTTTAGCTACCAGGCGAGCCTTAAGCCGTTCAACAGTCCCATCTAGAAGATACTTAACAGTATAAATCTAATGACAACCCATAATAGATTTGCCAAAAGGTAGAGGGGTAAGTTCCCATGTCTGATTCTTATGAAGGACATGCATTTCTTTATCCATGGCATGCTTCTAACCAGAGATGGATATAGCCTGTTGATATGAGTGGGGAATGGTAATACTAGACAAGTTACAAGCAAAAAAGTGAAGACCATGAGAGAGGCGAGCATAAGAAACAAACGTGTACCTTTGTGGAGGGCAATAGGAAGGTCATCAGGGGGCACATCGGCAGATGGAACAGGGGAGTCAGGAACCTCAGACAAAGGAGATGAATTGGTCGGGCCATAAGACACAATATGACGAGCTTGAGACCACTGATAAACTTGCAAAGGAGGGGTAGAGGTGAGACTGGAGGGAGAAGAAATAGACAAGGAGGAGGAAGGAACACAAAACAAAAGAGTAGGGGTGAGGGAGGCTGGCTCCCCCTCACAACAAGAGAAGATTAGTGGATTACTGTTGCCTAGATGAGGAGAAAAATGGAGTGGACTTAAAAAATGTAACATCAGCATTGACAAAGTATCGACGTGACTTAAGATGATAACACTGATACCCTTTCTGAGTACGAAAGTAGCCTAAGAACACACTTGTGAGCACAAGGAGATAACTTATCCAAATCGGGGTCAAGAATATGGACAAAGGCTACACAACCAAAAACATGAGGCAACAGAAACGGAGACAATGTGGGATATAATTGAGAATAGGGAGACGTGTGTACTACACTAGAGGGCATGCGGTTAATAATGAAAAAAGCAGTGAGAACAACATCGTCCCAAAACTGTTTGGGGACATGCATATTAAACATCAGTGTGCAAGCAACATCTAACAAATGGTGGTGTTTTTGCTCAGCAACACCATTTTGAGAAGATGTATGAGAACAATTAGTCTAATGAATAATACCATGATCATTACAAAAGGTAGTCACAATAGATTGCACATATAAGGCATTATCAGACCGAAATATCTTAATACGTTTCCTAAATTGAGTAAAGATTTCATTATAAAGCTTAGAGATGATAGAAGGCAAATCAGATCTCTATTTCATTGAAAACAACCAAATCATCCTAGAGTAATCATCTACAAAAATAACAAAATAAAAAAAATCATTAACAGTGGGAGTTTTAGAAGGAACCCAGATATCTGTATGGAAAAAGAGCAAACAACTCCGACACACGGCTAACACTAGAACTAGGAAAAGAACTACGGTGATGCTTCCCAAATTGACAGGCTTCACACTCAATCTGAGAAACATGACTCAAACCAGGAACAACTTGAGCTTGGGCAAAGAGGGGTGACCAAGCGAAAATGCCATTGAAGAGGAGATACAGTAGCGCTTAATACCATAGATGGAGGATGAGTAGAGATCTCAGTGTCCAAAAAATATAAGCCACCATTCTCAAGGCCCGAACCAATCATCCTCTTGGTCTGGAGGTCTTGCAAAATACATGAAGTGAGAGAAAAGGTTATTGGACAGTGCAGAGCTTAAGTCAATTGGCTAACAGAGAGCAAATTAAATGGAAACTTAGGAACATGGAGACCCGAAGGTAAGGGAAGGGATGGAGTGGGGTGAAGAGGACCTTGACCACTGACAGGTCTAGAAGATCCATCAGCAAGTATAATAGTATGATCAACAGGCCTAAGAGTATCAAAAAGAGAGGAATTACCAAAGATATAGGAATTGGCACTAGAGTCTAGGAGCTGAGGCTGAGTAGACTTAGCCACACATGCAATATTACCTGAACTAGCCATAGTAGCAGTAGAGGATGAAGGTAGACTAGGCTGGAGAGACTGGACAAGAGCAGTAAGCTCACTAACCTGAGTAGTAAGTGTCTTATGAGAATCAACAGGAGAAGCAACAGAGTCAGTGGAAAACAAGGATGACTGTGAGAATAGAGCATCCATAACCTGATGCACATGGTTAGGTTTGCCATACTTCTGCCAACACCAATGTTCAGTATGACCTTGGGAACCACAATGAGTACACTTGCGATCACCACATGTGTGAGAACCAGGTCCACTACTACCTTTTCCATGTGAACCACCACTATGAGAGCCACCACCATGAGAGCCACCTTCGTGAGAACCCCTGAATCGGAATAAG
Source organism: Camellia japonica (assembly GCA_030407325.1). Taxonomy (NCBI): domain Eukaryota; kingdom Viridiplantae; phylum Streptophyta; class Magnoliopsida; order Ericales; family Theaceae; genus Camellia; species Camellia japonica. Next base: position 100,147,112 of record JAPPVO010000007.1, read on the forward strand.
AGCCTGTGGACTAGAAAGGAAATGAAAATCCCTGCGAGTAGGCCCTTAATCACAACTGCTAGAGACCAAGGCAGAAGATGACAATGGAGAGGATCCAGAGGTGGGTTGTGCCTGACCCAATGAAAAACGTAACTGCCGAGAATAGGCATTAGTAGCAGAAGGTAAAGTCTCACTAGAAGAATCTAATCCTTGAACCCTTGCAATTCAGGATCTAAGCTGGAGATTAGGGAAGCGATCATAAACTCCTCCCAATGTTGCTTCTATTTGTTCACATCAGTAGTGAAGGGTCACTGCTGTAATAACTGATCCCACAAGGTCTTGAGACTACTATAATAATTGGGAAGTGACCGGCCAGATTGGCGCATAGCAAAAATCTGCTCATATAACTCATAGATTCGAGAGACTATTTTGATTGGAAAAAGATTTAGCAAGGGAGTCCCAATTCCTTTAGAGGTATCACAAAATTCCACGGTAGTAGCAATATGTGGTTCTAGACTATGCCAAATCCAACCCATAACACAGGATTCCTCGCTACACCAATCATCATAAGCTATATCATTAGTAGGAGGGAGTTTGCTAAGGAAGCAGGACTTCTTACCATGGAAGAAAATTTTGACAGCGTGGGCCCAAGCCAAATAATTGGCACCATTCCATTTCTTGGTCGTGATAGATTTAGGCATGTCATCATCCTTACTCATAGCCATAGCCTTAGCTTCGATCTCAGCCATGACGATCAATCACACAAAATACTCAACACAAGAGCACGAAAGTAGCAAAATACTTGCAATTAATCAATACCCACAACAACCATCACCCACAACAACCAATATAGACAATGGAGATCTCAGTAAACAAGAATCCAAGATAAATTAGACATGAGTGAGGAGAACATTAGTCTGTCAAACAGATTCGGACCCAAATTAAACCAAAAACAAAAACCCACCAACACGAAACAACTTAAGAGCAAAAAATCACTTGTTAGACAGATTTCAGCCTCTATATGATAAATTCCAAGAGATAGAGCCAAAAACACAGGTCTGCTGATACAGATTGAGGCAAAAACGACCCAAATATCAACCCAACAGCAGCAAAACAACAAATTGATAGCAACAATCACTAGAAAGAGGATTTTCGGCTCTTAGGGATTGGGTTCCAACAAGAAAAAATAGCAAACACACAGCCCAAATCCAAATTAAAAAGAAGGCATAAAAAATCACGAAAAACATTCGAAAATAGAAAACTCACATCAGGGATGATCAAAAAATTCCACAAAGATCACCATAAATTTGACGAGGCAATTTCAAACCTAGGGGTGGAGGATCCGTCCGTACAATGCTAATGTCATGCTGACGTCATCGTACGGATGATGACATCAACATGTCCCGGTCAACTCCAATCAAGCTCCAGAATTTGTAGAACACCTTCTAATGAAGAATAGATTGCTCTGATACTAAGTTAGAGCGTATAATGAAAAAATTTAGGGTTATGATTTAAGGGGAAGAAGCAGAGATAAGAGAAAAGAGAGAAATTTTATATATCTGCGATGAATCTATTTTAACTCTACATCAGCAAAATATATATACAAATTCTAACAAAGCAATATGACTATCTTACCCTCAACTTAAGTAAATATTAATAGAAAAACAATAAAAACAGAAAATAACTATTCTAACAATATAATTGTATACCACTTAAATTTGAATGTTAACTTATAATGGGTTTTATTTCAAGTTAGAGAGACTTGCATCAGTGCTAAATGTCGAATATGCGTAGTGAAATGTAAGGGTTGTTTGGGAAGTGCTAAATAAGTATACTTTTTGACTTTTTATGTAAAGATGTGCAGAAAAGTAAAAAGTGATGCGACCCTAAAAAGATTAAAAAAAAAAAAAAAGTGTGCTACGGTAGCACTTTTCAAACAAGCTCGTAGTTTTTATTTTTGTTTTTTTATTTTAATAAATGATCAATTAACCTGTATCTAGAAATTTTAAACCAAAGCAATCTCCCTAGTTAATTGGGGTCATCTACATGAATCATTTTCTCTATCATGCTCTATCAACGGCCATGGAAAGGGCCATCCTGTAGAAATTAAGTAAATACACTTATTTCTTTAGTAAACTATCCCATATCAGTCTTGGTCTTCCCTTCCCCATAGCGTTTCCATTAACCATGATCCTATAGCACTCACTCATCATTGCTTCTATCGATCTTCGTTGATTTATCTAGGAATTTTCAAATTTTAATTTGGACAAATAATACCAATAGTCCTTGTATTTTCTTGCGTGGTTTTGACGACTCAATTTTAACCCGGAATTTTTAATTTTTAGCCTGGTCCAATCAATACCGTTGGTTAGAAGGAAGTTGTGCAATTAAAATATTGTTCACAACATGCTAATCACATCTAAATGGGGACAAATGTGAAGGAAGCTTGTGCATGGCTTGGATATACATATCTTTTTATTAGGATGAAAATGAATCCATTGGCATACGGTATCGGATGGGATGAGGTATTCTGTGGTCTATTGCCAAGTGTATATTCACCCACAACTTCTATGTTTTGATTTTTTTCAAAGAAAAGGTTTAATTTATAGGACTTCATAGCTATTATTTGTTCAGCGTGAGTAGATGTTAGATCTCTCTATCTCTCTGTTATCTTTTATAATTTCTGATGATTTAAGAGCAATTCATGTATGAAGTCTCAGTAGAGTTTGATTTGATTGGGAGGTTTATGACTCAACTTCACTTGCACAATTATACTCTCTCTCTCTCACTTCTTCACGAACAGGAGAGAGTTGTGGATGTTCGGAATACTCTCTTTGCAGCCTAGGATGGTGAGATCGCATATCATCCACATCTGAAACAGCTTCCGAGTTGAAAGAGACACATTTCTTCACAATCTATGGTATGATAAAAGGAAAGAGAGTGATTGACTATTCTTTGCAGATAGTCAAGAAACTAAAAAAAAAAAAAAAAGGTATGAACACAAGATTATCAGAGTTGAGGATTGAACACAAGATTATCATCATCAAAATTGATGAGGCATCTAGAGGGGCATTAGTGGAGATAACCGAAAGGAACCGAGCCAGAAGTTTTTCGGTGAGGATTGATTTGGGAGGAGTTTTCTGGGTAACGGGAGCTCTGCAAGAAGCATGGAGGAGATTCAATGAGGGAGTGTTCTTTAGCAAATATCAAAGTCGTTCTGCTCTGTTTTGCCTTCAAAGGTTCAATAACAAGAGGGGGACCTTTGTTGAGTTGTCTAAGTGGATGGGAGGGATTAAAAGGAGTAATATCATTATTCCGGTGGGGGTTGATGGTCATGGGTGGCTAGGCACAGCTGAGTTGCTGGATAGGATTATTCATGGAGGCAAAAAAGGTAATGAGGCTGTTAAGGTTGATAATAAAGAGAAGGCCATTATAAAGGAACTTCGAAGCTATCAAACAGGGGTAAACAGAGGCCAAAAAATAGGGACATTCAGAGGTCGTTCATTTGCTGATCTGTTTAAGGATCAGTCATTATGTTGGCCAATGAATAGCTCTAGTGTTGAGCTGGACCACGCTGTTGTGTGCACTAGAACTGATTTTTTTACTAGCTGGGATCAGATTGAGATGGAATTATGCAGACACCTTAAATGTTCTGTAATTCTTCGACCATTTCAACTAAACCGAGCTCTAATTCTCACCAGCAACGAGGAACAAGCTGAGAAGATTGGGGGATTTGGTCCGAGTTTTTTTGGTAAGGGTGTTGCGGTGGAGTTGGAGAGTTGGTCCGATGATAAGCATAGATGTCCTAATGTTATTGCTTCATACGGTGGTTGGATAGCTATTTGTGATCTTCCCTTTAATCTGTGGAATGAGAAGACATTCAAGATGATTGGGTTGACGTGCGGAGGGTTGATGGATGTGGATCGTAGGACCAGTACTTTTCAGAATCTGTTCGAGGCTAGGCTGAAAGTGAGGGGTTTTGACTCTGGGTTCTTACCATCCACTATCGAAGTCATGGAGGGGGAAGCATCAGTCACTGTTCGCGTGAAGCCCTTGTCTAAGCCTATTCGGAGAAGAGAGGTGTCCCGGCCATGGATTTTCCGGCAAGACTCATCAGTTTCCACCATCGGTGGAAGGGGAGACGAAACGATCGAAGGGACAGGAAGGACACGTGGCGTAGTAGAAGAGGGAAGACAGACTATTACGTGGTGTTGAACACGAAGCGACGCATGCTTCTGGTTCGAATGTTTTCGATATACATGGGAGCTCAGGAGGAGATCAGAGGATTCTGGAATCTGGGCCTGATTATAATTTGGGCCAGATTTCTATTCAAAATGGGGATGGGCCGAAATTCCAAAAAGAGGCTGGCCCAAGCGTGGGTAAGGGTTCTCTTGTTCAGACCCATGGTGAATCCTTTGTGGGTGTTGACCCAACATTTAACTTGGGCCAAAAGGAGCTGAGTTATATTCAGAATGGGGATGGGCTGATGTTCCAAAAAGAGCCCGCTAACACTTTGGGTTTGTCGGTCCTACAAGCTGGCCCAGATGTGGGTGAGTTTTCTTTTGTTCAGTCCCGTGGTGAATTTGTGGGTGTTGACCCAACACTTAATTTGGGCCTAACCCATAACCGTTTCTGTGAAGAATCAGATCTGGGTAGGACTTCGAAGCTTGCTTCTCAGTCGGGTCATGCGAACCCACGAGCTTTGGAGTCAACGGCTGTGCACAGCGATGGTAGCTATCACCATCGAACTGGGTTTGCAAGGATTGACCATGGCGAAGTCGCAACTAGCAAAGAGATGTCAGATTCACGATCGCAGCTCAACCCGTCTGAGATCCATTTGGGTTTAGCGGATCTGGTTGATCGAACGACAGGGGATCTCTCACAGATTAGGTGTTCCATAAATGCTTCGGTGAGGGAGGACGAAGTCGAGGTTCAAAGGGATGCCAGTTTTTTGACGAAGGAAGTAGAGGAAGGCTTGTATAATCCTTTCGAGGTGTTGCAAGCACTGGATGAGTACGGGTCTTCTGAATCTTCTGAGGATTCATCAGTACCAGGCGGAGAAGGAAATGATGGCATGGTGGACAGGGCAGAGCTCCTTGATCCCAATCTTGATTGGTTGTTCCATGAAAATCAAGCTCCGGACTCTGATAGCAAGGAATGCGCTGAGGGTAAAGAAGGGGATGGTGATTCTGATTCTAGTGAAAAGGTCCGTGACTCTTGTGAGCAGGGCAACATGAAAGGTGATCTTTCTGACCATAATCTGGGTGCTTTTTCTGGGATTGTTTCTGGGTCAGTCTTGGGGAGGGGAGGGGAGGGGAGTCACATGATGTTCCAGTCAGTAATTATTCTCGTGGGGTGGCTTCCATCGGGGAGGATATTGTGTCTCATGTAAACCATAATAGATTAGATACCACTAACAGTTTGGTTCCACCAGCAGCTAATGAGGAAGATCATAGGACGGGACTTTCTGTGGGGGTATCTCCGGATCATGGGCTAGGAGTTGACAGTGTGTCTGGGACTGATGTTGATGAAACTGAACGATGGCTGAGGAAGATGAGTAAATATGTATCCTTTCCGTTGGAGGAAGGAGATGTCCCCCATTTTGTGCACTTGCTTGACACACTTGGGTTGTCTCTAGTTAAGAATAATGGGTTTAAGTCCAGGTCTAAGATGAGGGAGTTTGCATCCAAGGGGGGTAATTGTCAAAAGAGTTCGGGGCATAGAAAAGGGTGGAGAGAGCTGAGGAATCTTAAGAGTGATATTAATTATGAAGGAAGGGAGAAGGAGGTTAAGGGTGGTCTAGGTGCTCAATGAAGATTTTGAGTTGGAATGTTAGAGGACTACGGTCCCGTAGAAAGAGGGCAGTGATAAAAGAATTTTTGAAAGTACATCAGCCAGATATAGTCATGTTTCAAGAGACTAAGTGCGAGGAGTGTGATAGGTCTTTTATTCGGAGCATTTGGGGGACTAGATTTAAAAAGTGGGCTGTATTACCTTCTAGTGGGAGATCTGGGGGTATTTTGATTATGTGGGATGATAGAATAGTTTCGGAGTGTGAAATACTTTTGGGGGCTTTTTCATTGTCTATCCAATTTCGCAATCGGGACAATAGCGAGTGGTGGTTAACAGGAGTTTATGGTCCCAATAGACCTAGGGAAAGACAGGTTTGGTGGGAGGAATTGGGGGGTTTATTGGGGCTTTGTGTGCCTAACTGGTGTGTGGGCGGTGACTTCAATGTGGTTAGACTCGTTTCTGAAAAGCTTAATGGGATTTCTTCCAATAGAAGCATGAGGGATTTTGATTCTTTCATAAGGGAGGGTGAATTAGTTGATCTTCCTTTGAGCAATGCTAGGTTTACTTGGTCTAACCTTCAAGAGAATCTCGTGTGTTGTAGACTGGATAGGTTCCTTCATACCTTGGGGTGGGAAGGGTTGTTTCCCGACATTAGACAAGAGGCATTGCCTAGGGTTGTTTCTGATCATTGCCCGGTGATTGTTGAAAGTTGCCCCTTCAAATGGGGTCCTTGTCCCATTCGGTTTGAGAATGCGTGGTTAGAGGATCGTTCCTTTAAGGATTATTTTAAGATTTGGTGGGAGAGTTGTAGTCCCCAAGGGTGGGAGGGTTTTAAATTCATGCGTAAGCTGAAAGGGGTCAAAGAAAATTTCAAAGTCTGGAAGCATGATGTTTTTGGTGATTTAAATGAGTTCAAGGCGGAGTTGGTTAGAGGCATTGAGGAGTTGGATGCTAAGGAAGTTGGGGAGGGCTTATCTAGGGCTTTGAGGGATGAAAGGATCATGCTTCGAATGAAACTAGAAGAGACAATTTTTAGGGAACAGATTTTCTGGAGGCAACGGGCAAAGTTGAAATGGGCTAGGGAGGGTGATATAAACTCTAGATTTTTTCATAGGGTTGCGTCAGGAAAAAGGATTAAAAATTTTATCAAGTGTTTGGAGGTCGATCAAGGGATATTGGTGAATAAGGAAGAGCAAATTGTGTCTGAAATTTTCAAATTTTATTCGAATCTGTACTCTGATGGAGGTGTGGATCGGCCAGGGCTTGAAGGCATCAATTGGGCTCCAATTGATGTCTCTAAAGCTAGATGGCTTGAGAGACCCTTTGAGGAGTGTGAGGTGCGCCAGGCTGTGTTTGATTGTGAGAGAGATAAGGCTCCAGGCCCAGATGGTTTTTCAATGGCATTGTTCCAAGAATGTTGGGACGTTGTAAAAGGAGATCTAATGAGAGTGTTTGGTGAATTTTTCGAGAGTGGGGAGGTTAACCTTTGCACCAATGCAACTTTCATCTGCCTTATTCCCAAGAAGGAGAAGTCGGTGAAGATTGGAGATTTCAGGCCCATTAGCTTGGTTACATCGCTTTACAAAATTTTGGGGAAAGTTTTGTCCAAAAGAATTAGAGACGTTCTTGGGGAAACAATTTCTAGTTCACAGGGCGCCTTCGTGCATGGAAGGCAAATTTTGGATGTGGTCCTAGTGGACAATGAAGTTGTCGAGGAATATCGAGCGTTTCGTAAGGAGGGGGTAGTATTTAAGGTAGACTTTGAGAAAGCATATGATCATGTGGATTGGGGTTTTTTGGACTTTGTTTTGGAAAAGAAGGGTTTTGGTTTTAGGTGGAGGAAATGGGTTTGGGGGTGTGTGTCATCGTGCAATATGTCGGTTATTGTGAATGGAAAAGCCGGGAATTCCTTTCATGCGTGTCGGGGCTTAAGGCAGGGAGATCCATTATCTCCGTTTTTATTTGTCATAGTGGCTGACGTGCTAGGGAGGTTAATTGATGTTGCTAGGGATAAGGGGGTTATTGAGGGGTTCGTGGTGGGTAGAGATATGATTAGTGTGACTCATTTGCAGTTTGCAGATGATACCATATTTTTCTCTTCTAAGGAGGAACGTAGGGTTTGTAATCTACTTATGCTTTTGAGAATCTTTGAAGTTGTATCCGGCCTTAAGGTCAATCTCACTAAGAGTTGTGTTGTGGGTATTAATCTTGAGCGTAGTTGTGAGATTCGGTTGGCAGATGTGTTGGGTTGTACCATTGAGAAGTTTCCTCTCAAGTATTTGGGGCTCCCATTGGGTGGCGATCCTAGAACAAAGGCCTTTTGGAATCCAGTCCTTGTTAAGATTGGGAAAAGATTGGAGGGTTGGAAGCGAGCATTGTTGTCTCGGGGTGGGAGTTTGTATTTTTATTGGATTGTTGTCCATTGTATGAGGACTTCTTGTCCTCCACACTTTCTTCTTTATTAATAAAATTCTTGTTGTCTTTTCAAAAAAAGAAGGAAGTTGTGCAATTGAGCAGTATGTGCCATACTTTTAGAGGCAAAATTGTAAAATAGTTCCTACCTTATCCAACTGTGAGTTACTCAAAATAACGCATATATAGTTAGTAGTAAAAAAAAGTCCAGATTTTTGTCAAATTTTCGTTGAAATGATTACCACGTGGCTTCATAGAAAGGCTAGCTGGAAAGCAATCATGACTGCAATAGATGAACTGCCTTGAAAAATCACACCTAAGAAGCAATGGACCCGCGACATGACAGTTTTTAAAAAATGCAAGACATGAAATTGGGTAGATGTGCAAACTATATACTTTTGTATATTTATTTAATATATCATATATATAAATACTCAATTCAAAGATAATAAAAAAATACAACATAACAGTGATTGTTAAATTTTAAAGGGATTATTAGATATAAATTAATTTTCTCTTATCATGTGTCTTAACTTATTTTGTTGAAACTTGTAATATGTTTGATGTGTGTCTAAGAAATGGACATGTATATTTCCCTTGAGGGTGAGAATTTGAGACACGATACGATACAATAATGTGACTTGAACTGTACACGAAATTAGCGGGTTATGGTTGACCATTTTTTGACACAAACACGTATATGACACGATCTGATAACATGGATATTAAACAGGTCGGGTTAGTGTCAAATTTGTGTAACACAAAATTGACACTGATAATCCGTATAATGAATTACACATTTTAATATTATTTCCACTAAAAAGTATCTTGATATTTTTAATGTCTTATGTAATCACATCCAATTTATTAAAAAGCATGTAAAATATGATTTGAAGTTTAATATAGGTTTTGTTTTTTCTTTTAATTGAACTTTATGTATTTTTTATCTATTATTTGAGTTAATGTAGTAAAAAATATAATAATAAAATATAATTTTTATAAAGTAAGTAAATAAAATTAAGTTGAAATCAAATATTTTTATAAATAATTTCGTTTAATAGAGATTAGTTTCATTAAATTTAAATTGTGAAGAAATGTTAAATTTTTTTTTTCATACAGAGGCAGTAGTGAAGAGATGTGATGTTGTAACGGTAGATGGAAGTGTTAGGGGACGGGGTAGGCCTAGATTAATGTTGGTTAGCGTTGTAGATAGAGATATGGATCTACTTAATTTGACTAACGAAATGGTCTTTGATAGGGCCGCGTGAAGAAGAAGGATTCATGTAGCTGATCCCATTTGATGGGACTTAAGGCTTGGTTGGTTTGGTTTGGTTTAGTGAAATTTTTTGACATGACATGTTAAGATGACATGAACCGGACACGGATCGAAAATGACACGATACGATAACACGAAATAATATATTGGTCGGGTTAGTGTTGGGGTAATTTTGACACAAACCCGAGATGACACGACACGAACTTGACCCAACACGACACGACGCCCACACCTAATTTCCCTGGTGTTCGAAGTGTGTCCGAATGAAAAATTAAAAAATAATAAAACTTGTTTGGACATGTGTCTAACATGTATCGGGAAGTGCCTAATGAGTATCGGTGTCCGATATGGACACGCCACCTTAGAAGTCTTTGTGCTTCTTAGATTGACACATACGGCCAAAAGAAACAAATGCATCCGAATAGCCCCTTCACGTGACCAGATAAACTCTCTCTCTTGCTGCCCTTCGTATTTCTCTCCCACACATGCATTTTTATGTGTAACAACACAAACTGTGTCCTTCCTGAGCATGACAATCAATGTTATTTTATTAATGTTTTATTGAGGATAAGTATCTGCTTGCTAAAAAATGTTTTCTCTTAATTAAATAATATTGATGATACATATTGTATATATAGATCCACATGTATATTGGATACAGATACTTCAACCTATTTGAAGTATCCATGCTTCCTAGGATTACATTAAAATTATTCGATATATACCTCTTCTTCAATATTTGTGCAAAAGCTTATTTTCTTATCAAATTGGTAGAATGGCCTGCCCCTCACAATTGCCATAAATGGAAAATCTGAAACAGAAGTTCGTGCAATCATCCCTTTATTATCAACTTATATCTTTGCCTTCAAGATGGTATATAGAAAAAATATGCCAGCATCCTGCTGATTAAAAATCTGCAAGCACCGTCACCTTGCTTGGGTTTTTGGAGAGAAATATACTTTAAAGTATAATATCAATATGATGCTGACATTCCAATCGACAATGCTGAAATATATGAACCAAGAACAATGAATATATTTTAGAAACCTCAATTCCGTTTCTATTGCTCCTTGGTTTATGTTGGACAATATGCTCTAGCACCTTAATAAGAGCATAAAGCTTTCAAGAATACAATTTGGAATAGTAAATTGCTAATTTGGAAATTTCAGTTATCCTAATTTTTGTTTTAACTTGCTTTGCCAGGTATTGTGTGGCTGGAACTATAGGACATAGATTGATGTCAGGTAAACCCACCAAAATTGATTTGGATGAGAACACCCAAATTGATGTGCGATGTCAGGTACTAGTTATTCTCTTACTCTACACTTCATTTTGCCATATATGCACCCCCCTTGTCTATGTAATTATTTTTCGTCTTCTACACTGATTTGTAATCTCTCTCTCTCTCTCTCTCTCTCTCTCTCTCTTTTCTTTTTTATTCCCTAGAGTGAACAATTGAACCTTGTTTTGGAAAGTTTAACTGAGAACACATTATCATGTATTCCTAGTGATTTCCTTGGAGTTCACAAAAGTCCGGAATTTAGGGAAATGGGAATCTAGATCATTGATCTATTCAAACTTTTGTGTAGTTCTTAATCCAAAACCATTCAAACCTGCCTAAATAACCCTTTTAGTATAGTGAATTGTTGCTACAACTTTGAAGTGTAAGTCAACAAGGGAAACTTTTTACTCAAACTCCTGGCTCTCTGGAATGTTTTTATTGCGATCATGGCATGTTGAAGAATCTTATTTACATTATTTTAGTTGGATTTGTAATTAGCAGCATCCCATTCAGATTTATAAATTTTTTTATTTGAACTAAAACCTCAATTTCTTGAACTTGTGGTGAAGCATTTCAACTAAAAGGTTTGGGCCTAAACGAAACAGATAAGATAGATCTGCATGCCCAAATCCTCTTTTTGATCAGCCACGCCTGCCCAAATCCTTTGATACCCTAGCTTCTTACCTTTTTATATTAATTGGAAGCCATTTCCTGTTTAATCCTACTCATGCAATCGAGGAAAAGTGTCCGAATGCAAATGAATTGATGGGTGTAGCAAGTCTCTGTGCTTTATTGCATTCTCATGTGGAAGCGTAGGACATACTAGCGGACCCATGCGATGCGTGTGCAACTCGAAAAAAAAATAACATTTTAAGAATAATGACAAAGAAAAATGCACATATAGTTTGTGTTGCTCACGTGATAAAAGCCTTCATTATTAAACTCATGGTCATGGGTTTGAGGCCCGTCTTTGCATAATTTTTACAAAAACTCAAAATATAGGGGTATTTTGGGAAAACCCAAAATATGAGACACATTTGTGTCAACACCACCAGACGCCTTCACTTTATAATAGTATAGATAGATAGAAGATAGATTGATATTTTGCTCATGGAATGGAAAAATACTTCCATTGATATGCTGTAGTTATCCAATGAAAGTGAATTCTGCATTTCTATTTTGTGTAGCACCTGTTTTATGTATACATTTTGATCTATATAATGAATTTCACAAAGTTTACAATTGCATTATTTCAAATTACATAATACATCAACTCATGGGCACGATTTTTTGTGCAATGCATGATGCCCACGCACCTAGTATATACATACACACAAGTAAGGAGTGGTCAAAACAAGGGAAGGGTGGTTTTGAAACTTGAATAGACATTTGTCCTAGCTGGCAAATTTTGGATGGCTGAGATTGATCACTCATATTTTGTTTGGAAGGCTGAGACTGTTTGGTGTTAAAATGAACGGTAGAGATTATTTGTTTGGCTGAGATTGTTTGAACTGTATGGTTCCCTCAAGTCTCTAATTTCAAATTTTGAAACAACGTTTGCTCTCATCATCTCCCAATAAACCGTACGCTGCCCTGCCTTCTTTCTCAATTTCCTCTTCTTCTTCTTCTTCTTCTTCTTCTTCTTCTTCTTCTTCATCATCATCATCTTTGCTAAACCCTAACCCTAACCTACCCTACCCTACCTTGCCTTAACATCTAACTTCCGGTACTCATTATGATCCTTACTAGACCACCACCGTTTCTAGAAGACAGGGGGAAGCGGGTCAGAAGAAAAAGCCATCAGGCAGAGAAGAATGTTCCATGGGTGTTCTGTGTAAGGAGATCCCATAGTGGAGGAGGCTAAGAGGGGAGGGGAGGAGAGAATCCATAGAATATCTATACTTGGAGATCCCAAATAGGTATTTTAATTTGAGTTTTTTGTTTATTCTTTTTTATTTTTTGTATTGTCAATCTTCAAGGTGATCTCAATTGGTTAATTTTATTTAATTATTTATCTGAAATTATTTAATGCTATTTCAAACCCGAGGGTAACCACAGTTTTATATATTCACTGTTTTTTTTGTTTTTTGTTTTTTTGTTTATCTTCATTTCATTTTTATTTTACCCACTTAATTTTTTATTTTAAAAAAAAATTGCCCCTTTCCATTTGCATAATAGAGAAGACGAGCAATGAAGCAAAATGGGACTGCAAAATTGGGAGTGGAAGGAACTTTGGAGAAACATTTTCTTATTCTTTTTTATGATTTGCTTCAACCATCTGATCACTTTTTTTTCATAAGCTTGGCCTTCTTTTTCTTTTTTTTTTTGTTTTTTTTGTTTTTTTGTTTTGTTTATTTTATTTTATTGATTTTCTTTATCTCTTTTGTCCAAAGTCTATTTTGGAAGTCTATGTAGCTTTAGACAAAAAAGATAAAGAAAACCAATAAAATAAAAATAATAATAAAAAAAAAACAGAACAGAACAAAACAAAAGAAGAAGAAAAAGAAGGCCAAACTTATGGAAAAAAAGTGATCAGATGGTTGAAGCAAATCATAATCATGACTTGGGGGATACACGTGTCCATCAAAACACATTTTTAAGTTTGAACAAAATAACTTAATGAGCAAAGACAAGACAAAAGAAAAGAAAAGCAATTAATCCTTTTAACTTTAGTAATTAGTATTATGTTGCATTTTTTATTATCTTTGAATGAAATATATATATATATGACATAATAAATATGTGTCCCCCATGAGTTGTGTCTTGTATTTCCTTAAAATTATCGTATCGCATGCCTGTGTCCATATTTATTTGCCTTCTCTTGTACTTGTGTCCACAGAATTTGACGGGGATAAGAGTATGAGATGTGTTTAACAGCCGGACCTAAATTAGACATTTGGATCACTCAAAAATCAATCACACACAAGAACACAACAATATTTACGTGGTTCGGCAATTGCCTACGTCCACGGAGAGCTATCACTATAGAATTTTTCCCGGAGGGAGATTACACTCACACCTCACCTTCACTCTCTATAGAACTCTCAAACTCTCACAATCTCTCACAGATGTGTTGTTGTTGTTTCTTGATATTCTACCCCTCCTCCTCACCTCAATTTATACACAATTGAGGGAGGAGGTGATTGGTTGTCACCAAACCCATTCCACTCTCTAGTGGGTTGGCCATTGGGGTAGTGGAGAAGATGGTGCTGCATTATATATTGCCACTATATGTCCACTAACAGCCACTAACATATTATATACATCACTAACATATTATATACATCCACTAACATAATATTAAGGCAATAATAATCAAATTTCCAGCACTCCCCCTCAAGCTGGTTTGAAGATATCTTCCATAGCCAGCTTGCTAGTCAGCTTATCAAATTGCTTCTTGTGTAGTCCCTTCGTTAGCACATCAGCTAATTGTTCACCTGTTGGAAGGTAGGTCATACAGATTATGCCAGCATTGATTTTCTCCTTGATGAAATGTTTATCCACTTCTATATGTTTTGTGCGATCATGTAGAACTGGATTATGAGCTATAGATATAGCTGCTTTGTTGTCACAATAGACCTTCATAGGTGTCGGGTGAGAAAGCTTTAATTCTTCAAGAATTCTTTTAATCCACATTACTTCACAGATTCCATGGGCAACAGCTCTGAACTCTGCTTCTGCACTACTTCTAGCTACCACATTCTGTTTTTTACTCCGCCATGTAACTAGGTTCCCACCTACAAAGGAGCAGTATCCGGATGTTGATCTCCTGTCTGTAACACTTCCTGCCCAGTCTGCATCTGTGTATACTTCAACTTGAAGATGTCCATGTTTCTTGAACAGTAAGCCTCTCCCTGGAGTTCCTTTCAAATATCTTAAGATCTTATAAACGGCCTCAAAGTGCTCTGCCCTGGTGAGTGCATGAACTGACTTACCATGCTGACTGCAAAGGCAATATCAGGCCGCGTATGAGACAAGTAAATCAATTTCCCTACAAGTCGCTGATATTGTTCCCTCTCTTTGACTTCTTCAGCCTTAGCAGCTTGTAACTTCAAGTTAGGCTCGATCGGAGTCTCCACCATCTTACAACCAAGCATACCTGTTTCTCCAAGGAGATCAAGAACATATTTTCTCTGATTAACGAATATACCTTCCTTGGATCTTGCAAATTCCATTCCGAGGAAATACTTGAGGGCTCCCAGATCCTTAATGTGAAATTCTTTTGCGAGTTTCTCTTTGAGGGCTGCTAACTCTGCTTCATCATTACCAGTTAAAATGATGTCATCAACATAAACAATCAAAATTGCAATTTTACTGTCTTTTGAATGTTTATAAAATATTGTGTGATCTGCTTGACTCTGCGAGAAGCCACAACTGATAACTGCCTTCCCAAAGCGTTCAAACCACGCTCTTGGTGATTGTTTGAGTCCGTATAATGACTTGTTCAATCTGCATACTTTGTCGCTACCAAGTCTCTGCTCAAATCCCGGCGGTAGGCTCATGAACACCTCCTCTTCAAGATCACCATTGAGAAATGCATTTTTAATGTCAAGTTGATGTAGAGGCCAATCTGAATTTACTGCAAGAGATAACAGTACTCTAATGGAATTTATTTTAGCAACAGGAGCAAACGTCTCCTGATAGTCAATCCCATAAGTTTGAGTGAAGCCTTTAGCCACCAGTCTCGCCTTGTATCTCTCAACGCTTCCATCTGCGTTACATTTTATCGTAAACACCCATTTACACCCAACTGTTTTCTTGTCTTTGGGTAGATCAACTATCTCCCAAGTACCACTTCTCCTTAAAGCATTCATCTCCTCCATGACTGCTAATTTCCAATTCGGATCATCCAATGCTTCCTGTATATTCCTTGGAACAAACAAGTGTGAAATCCTAGATGTGAAAGCTCTATGGTTTTTAGACAGTCTTTGATAGGAGAGGTAATTTGCAATAGGATGTTTAATGCAATTTCGGACACCTTTCCTAATTGCTATAGGAACATCAAGGTCGGAAATAGAAGGAATAGGATTACCTAAAATTTCGATGCCAGAACTCGGGTGGACATTCGGGTCATTAGGATGGACATTCGGGTCATTATTCCTCAGATGAAATCGCTTCCTAGTATAAACCTGAAGCTCAGAATTTAGATCATTTTGTAGTACTTCTCCCCCTAAACAAGAATCTTCTTGACTAGGCACCATAGAACTTGGTTCTCCTAAGTGATCATTATCAGACAGATGTGGTTTTTGTGTAGGATAAATGACATTGGGGAGCGGGATAGAAATATCCCAAAAATTGTCTTCTACTCCACTTGTCTCCCCCTGAAGAGAAGTGTTGGGGAAATAGGATTTTGTTTCCACAAATGACACATCCATACTCACATGAAATTTCTTGGTTTGAGGATCGAAACACTTATACCCTTTTTTGTTTGAGGAATAACCCAAAAAAACACATTTTATAGCACGGGGGTCAAGTTTTGAACGAAATTGACTGGGAACATGAACATAGGCAGTACATCCAAAAACTTTGGCGGGTAAATCAGAAAACAACCTCGTGTCAGGAAAAAAATGTTTGAGACAATCAAAAGGTGTTTTGTATGTTAACACCTTTGTAGGCATCCTGTTTATCAAATAAGAGGCTGTTAAAATTGCTTCACCCCATAAATATTTAGGAACATGCATGTAAAACATTATAGCACGTGCTACTTCAAGTAAATGTTTATTTTTTCGTTCTGCAATGCCATTTTGTTGAGGGGTATCCCGACATGTAGATTGATGAAAAATCCCTTTTTTTGCCAAAAACTCACCCAACTGCTCATTGAAATATTCTGTTCCATTATCAGAATGTAAAATACCAATTTTGGTTTGAAATTGGTTTTCAATCATATTGTAAAAATTTGTGAATAAATTTTTCACGTCAGATTTTTTATTCATCAAATAAATCCAACATAAGCGGGTATGGTCATCAATAAATGTAACAAACCATCTTTTACCAGAAAGAGTAGTGATTTTAGAAGGGCCCCAAACATCACTATGAATCAAATAAAAAGGTTTGGAAGCCTGGTAAGGTTTTGGCAAATAAGTAGAGCGATGAGATTTTGCAAAAATGCAACTTTCACAATGAAAAGAAGAACAATCAATCCTTTAAATAATTCTGGAAATAAATGTTTCAGATAAAGAAAACTAGGATGTCCTAGCCTATAGTGCCATAGCATTATTTTTTCTCGAACAGAGATTGAACTAGTACTATTAAAGCTCTGAGCTTTTTTATTACTAACAGGTACTTCATCAAAGTAGTAAAGACCTTCAAGCATCCTAGCACGCCCAATCATCATCCCCGAGTTCTGGTCTTGAAATTCACAATGGGATTCAAAAAATGTAACACGACAATTAGAATCCTTAGATAGTTTACTGACAGACAAAAGGTTACAGGCTAAGTTGGGGACGTGAAGAACAGCATTGAGATTAATTTTCTCAGTTAGTTTAATAAATCCTTTTCCTGCAATAGGTGAAAAACTACCATCGGCTATTCTGATTTTGTCATGACCAGAACAAGGGAAATAGGTACTAAATAAATGGGAAAAACTAGTCATGTGATCGGAGGCACCGGAATCTATGATCCACGGAGAGAAGTTTAGACAAGAGAAGGCTTTAGGATTTCTACCTGTTTGTGCCAAAAAATCACTAGGAGTACCGGATGAGGAGTTGGATTTTATCAGCTTTAAGAGTTGATCAATCTGCTCTTTGTTGAAGGGACCCGAATCGGCTTCATTAGCAGTAGGAAAGCCACGATTCTTCTCTCCTTGTTTGCTGCTTTTCCAGTTGACAGGTTTGCCATGGATCTTCCAACACGTTTCGCGTGTATGGCGAGGCTTGTTGCAAAAATCACACCAGACCCGTGGCTTATCATCAAACCTGCGCTGGTAATTTGCAGCCTTGTTGGCCGTTTTCACCGGAATGGCAGCGGCAGGGGTTGAAGTGGTTTCGGACGTGACTTCCGACATGGCTATGACGGTTTTAGGGCTGCTGTGTTTTTTGTTGCTCTGATACCAACTCAAAAATCAATCACACACAAGAACACAACAATATTTACGTGGTTCGGCAATTGCCTACGTCCACGGAGAGCTATCACTATAGAATTTTTCCCGGAGGGAGATTACACTCACACCTCACCTTCACTCTCTATAGAACTCTCAAACTCTCACAATCTCTCACAGATGTGTTGTTGTTGTTTCTTGATATTCTACCCCTCCTCCTCACCTCAATTTATACACAATTGAGGGAGGAGGTGATTGGTTGTCACCAAACCCATTCCACTCTCTAGTGGGTTGGCCATTGGGGTAGTGGAGAAGATGGTGCTGCATTATATATTGCCACTATATGTCCACTAACAGCCACTAACATATTATATACATCACTAACATATTATATACATCCACTAACATAATATTAAGGCAATAATAATCAAATTTCCAGCAGGATCCTTTAATATTTACAATATTCGAAGAAAAAGAAACTCATATTTGGTAGTCAAGAAAACTTTATAGCTTCTGACATGGATGAGAGATAGAAATCTTATTTTTTTCCCGTTTCTCATACAATTTCAATTATATTTTCAATAATTTACATCTTATGTCGTAATATCATATAATACACATATATTTAATATTCTAGATGCGTCTTATGTACTTGTACCTAACTTTTGGATACATGTCCCAATATCCAAATATTTAAGTTTAGGAAGATCTAATACTTAAACATACACCAGCACCCGATACTTATATGGTAGTCCATATAACATAGGCATCAAGTTTCCTGATTAACCTTATGCACGCCATGACTTTGTCATGGTCTGTTGTGTTAAATCTAGTTCCATCCAATGAACTGTACTCAAATTTTGAAATCAGATATTTTGAGTGATAATTGACCCTCAGCACCCAAGAAGCACAATATGGACAGGCCTATACAATAGATAATATTAAAATAAAATAAATCAAGACAACACAGTATGGGTCTAAGTCCATATTGTATAGTTTTTAAATACTTTCAAACTTGCATTGTGTTTTATGTGTCTCTAAGCATTAGATGCCCA
The DNA here is from genome assembly GCA_030407325.1 of Camellia japonica. Lineage (NCBI taxonomy): Eukaryota > Viridiplantae > Streptophyta > Magnoliopsida > Ericales > Theaceae > Camellia > Camellia japonica. The sequence continues at coordinate 100,165,945 of JAPPVO010000007.1, forward strand.
AGTGTCGTAAATTTGTCTAAAATAAGAGACATTTGGATTTGCTAGAATGGATCAGATGATTTTATTCTTCTCCAATACGGATGTATATGTACAAGGTAATACAGGAAAGGAAAATATTTACAATTAACTAGTACAACTAATATAATTACCAGCTACTATAAATAACTAAAAAGGTCAAGTAATCCCTAGCTGTACATACGTCAACACTCCCCCTTAAGTTGAGGTATAGATATCTCGGATACTCAAGTTGACAAGTGTGGAATATAAAAACCCGACATGATTTGATACTACCTTTGTCAAGATATCTGCTAATTGATATTCAGATTTCACAAAAGGCATGTTGATAATCCCATTAGTTAGTTTCTCCTTGATGAAGTGTCTATCCACTTCAACATGCTTAGTACGATCATGTTGAATTGGATTATTGGCAATACTAATAGTTGCCTTGTGTCACAGCTTAGATTGATTGGTTTATCAAGATTAAAACTCAATTCTCCCATCAAGATCTTTAGACACAACTCACAAACACCATGTGACATGGCCCTATATTCTGCCTCAGCACTTGACCTAGTCACAACTTTCTGTTTTTTACTAAGCCATGTGATTAAGTTTCCTCCAACACATGTGAAGTATCCAAAAGTAGACTTCCAATCAGTAATTGACCCCGCCCAATTAGCATCTGTATACCCCTTAACATCTAGATCACCATGTTTAGAAAACATTAAACCCTTACCAGGTGCGGATTTCAAATACTTGAGGATCCGATGAACTGCATCCATATGGGCTTCATTAGGTGAATGCATAAACTAACTCACCACACTTCCAGCATAAGCCAAATTTGGTCGTGTGTGAGTTAAGTAAATCAATCTCCCAACTAACCTTTGGTAGTTCTGTTTGTTAGTTGGAACCTGATCAGCACTATCATTCCCCCATCTGTGATTTTGCTCAATTGGAGTATGAATAGGTTGGTGGGCTAGCATTCTGGTTTCGGTCAATAGGTCCAAAACATACTTTCTTTTGAGACAGAAAAATACTAGGTCGAGCAACCTCAATGCCCAAAAAATAACTTAGGGCACCAAGGTCCTTCATCTCAAACTCTTTTGCAAGATAATCTCACAGCCTTCTTATTCCTTCTTCATCATTATCTGTAACTACCATATCATCAACATATACAATCAAAGCTGTAAGTTTACCTCTATCACATTTGAGGAATAGAGTATGATCAGTTTGACTTTGTTTGAACCCATAATTCTTCATAGATTGACTGAACTTGCCAAACCATGCTCGTGGGGATTGTTTCAGCCCATATAAAGATTTGTTCAACCTACAAACCTTCCCAACATCGGAGGCCATAGTAAACCAAGGAGGAAGGTTCATATATACTTCTTCCTCCAATTCTCCATGCAAAAAAAGCATTCTTCACAGCAAATTGTTGCAAGGGCCAATCTAGATTTATAGCTAAAGAAAAAAAGTACCCGGATAGTATTAATCTTGGCCACAGGTGCAAAAGTCTCCTGATTGTCAATTCCATAGGTTTGCGTATAACCCTTGGCCACCAACGGAGCCTTATACCTTTCCACAGATCCATCAGCTTTATGTTTCACTGTGAAAACCCATTTGCAACCCACAATCTTCTTACCTTTAGGTAGTTAAACCAAATTCCAAGTAGAATTCTTCTGAAGTGCTTCCATTTCCTCAACCATAGCATTTTGCCACTTTGGATTACCAAGAGCATCTTGTAAATTATTAAGGGTGGATATAGAATACAAATGGTTTGCAAAAGCTATATAGGAATCATACAAACGATGAGATGATATATAGTTCGAAATAGGATATTTATACTTTGACTGACAAGTGCGGGATTGTCTCTTCAAAGCAATAGGCAACTTTGAATCATCAACTGGATCAATAGAATCTATAGAAACACTGCATTCTATTCGAGTATCAACCGGGGAAGAAAGTTTAGTAATTACCTCAGGGTCAGGACAATTCTCATAGATATTCTCAGGAGAAGTAGCCGATTGGTCTGGTTGTTCAAGAGTAGGGTCCGTTTGATTAACTTGCATATCTTCTTGATCCCGACTTTCTTGATTTTTCTTCCTTCTTGCATACACTCTCAATTCCTTTTCTTCAAGTAATTTAGATGGAGTGATTTGTGGTGTGATCTCCAATCTTGACACAGTTGGTATTGTCATTCCATCCCGAGAAAACTTCTCTTCTTTCTTACTTCCAATCTCCCCTTGAAGAGAAGTGTCAGAAACACCCTTTGAAAAATAAGCTTTCTGTTCAAGGAAGGTAACATCCATAGAGACATACACTTTTCCTGAAGGAGGATGATAACACCGGTACCCTTTCTGAGTAGGAGAATAACCCACAAGAAAACTCTTTAAGGGCACAAGGATCCAACTTACCACGTTGATGCTGATGAACATGAATATAACAGACACACCCAAAAACTTTTGGTGGGATATTGAGGAGAAGGAAGAGAATGATACTGAGATAAACTATGGAGAGGTGTTTTGAACTGGAGGACACGGGATGACATACGATTTATAAGAATGCATCCGTAAGGACGACATCACCCCAAAACCGTTTTGGGATATGCATAGCAAAGCATAAAGATCGAACTACTTCCAGGAGGTAACGATTTTTACGCTTGGCTATACCATTTTGTTGAGGGGTAAATGTACATCGGTATGAATTAAGAGAAAGGAACATCACTTTTATTGAAACTTAAAGGAAAAGAAACACGATGATTTTTTGCATAAATGCAAGATTCACACTGAAAATTAGAAACATTGACTTTAGAAAACAAAGACGGAAATAGATGTTGCAAATACTAAAACGATGGATGTCCCAATGTCCTATACCATAACCAGATCTTCTCCTAAGCCTTAGATGCTTCGGTCCCTACTTGATACGAATGACTAGCCTCTAAAGCAGGTGATTCTTTCAAGTCCAAGTAATACAAGCCCCCATTTTCTCTACCAAAACCAATTGTCTTCTTCATACGAACATCCTGAAAAAGACAATTAGTGGAGAAGAAGGTTACACAACATTTAGGATGCGTTGTAATCTGGCTGATAGACAATAAATTATTAGAGAGATTCGGAACATGTAGGACTGTTGAAAGAGACGGAGAAGATGATAAAGGAATAGAACCGGCCCCGAGAACTGCGGTAGAAAGACCATTAGCAACCTTAATAGTATTTCTAGGAGAAGTGGTATAGGAAGCAAATTGTTTTGAGTCATTGGTCATATGATCTGAAGCCCCTGAATCTATGATCCAAGGTTTAACACAAGGAACAAGAGTGGTACTTAAAGTGAATCCAAAATTACCTGTGTTGGTAGAAGCATTATTAGCCAGAGAAACTTGTTAAGTAGATTGATCTATAAGTTTTCTGAATGATTTCTATATATTCAATTGTGTATAATACAAAGAGTACAACCGAGTTATATAGACCTAATCTAAAAAAGGAAATAAGAATAAACCTATATTTTTATAATCAATCTAATATTCACACAATCAATCTAATATATTTACATAATTAGCATAATATTATCACACCCCCACTCAAACTCAAGGTGTTTTAGTAGAAAACATTGAGAATTGGCTAAGAAGGAACTGAAAACGAGCAGTGGTGTGAGTCTTGGTAAAGAAGTTAGCAAGTTGAAGTGCCAAAGAGATGAAAGGAAGCGAGATGGAGCAAGACTGCAGATGCTGATGAACAAAATGACAATCAATCTCAATGTGCTTCGTTCGCTCATGGAAGATAGTATTATGGGCAATTTGAATAGCATTGCGATTGTCATAGTAAAGAGAGGTCAGAGAAGACTGAGGTACACCCAAATTGGTCAAATACTCACAAAACTCAGTTTTAAAATATTTCCCACTCAAGTCAGATTGTAACAATTTAATATTAGATCCAAATTGAGTAGTGACCATAGACTGAAAAGTACGGTATATCTGGTAGAAGTCAGACTTATGAGTCATAAGGCAAACCCAAGTGTAACAAGTGCAGCCATCAACAAATGATACATAGTATGCAGAACCCTCTTTAGTGAGAACAGGAGGACGCTAGACATCATTATGAACTAAAGAAAATAGTGTATCAGATATAAAAGTACTTTTACGAAAAGGTAAGGCTGTCATTTTGGCAAGTTTACACTCCTGACACTCGTTAAGTTGACTAGGAGAAACTTTACCCAATATTCTTGACTGAGCTAGAGACCGTAGGCGGTTAGCGGACAAATGCTCTGATCTGGAATGCCACAAATAGAAAGGACTTGACAGAGAATCTAACTGAAAAGAGGAAAAGGTAGTCGGAGAGGTAGTTATATGTAGATGTAAGCTCTCCACCACATAGAGTTATCCAATTCTACAGCTAGTTCCAATTTATTGCTTGGACATTTGATCCTGCACAGAACGGATAGAAGAAGAAAAGATAACATCAAAACTGAAGCCATTAAGCTGACTGATAGATAATAAACTAATAGATAACTGAGGAACATATAAGACAGATGGAATAGAGACAGCAGACATAGCAGACGGTAGGATAGACCCAACAGATATAACAGACATACCAGATCTATTAGCAGCATTGACAGTAATAGGAAAAGGAGTATAATTTTGGAGTAAGGAGAGATGATGAGTCATATAATAAGAGGTACCAGAGTCAAAAATTTAGACAGATGAAGGGATACCTGAAGAATATCCAAGCAAACTTGAATAAAGAGAGGAAATAAGTGAGGCAGATGGGGAGGCTTGGAAGGTAGACAATATATGCTGAAGCTGAGCAATTTGAGCACTCAAGGAAGCCAAGTCCGAATTAAGAACTGGAGCAGATGCAGTATAAGCGGTGGGAGCCAGCAAATTACTTGGAGGAGAAGGGCAAAATTGGGTCTGAGACTACTGAGAAGACGAGGCAAGTAGACATTCCTTCTTGAGACAGTAATACTTCCAATAACCCCTCTGATGGTGGAAGGCACACTCATCTGAAGCCAGTGACCAATTTTCGAGCCTTGCAATCTTATCATCCGTCATTGTAATGAACCAAAAATAGAGAACCAATTGGGCAAGTGTAAAACAATAAATTGATGGGGCAAATTGTAATAATTAAAAACTAGAACCAGATGGGTCATAGTGTAATAAACAAAAAGTTTATAGGCAATAAGTAATAAACTCAAAGCAAAGTTTATGGGTCAACCAACCATAATATACCCAAAACCAAACCTAAATCAAAGTAGGACCACAAAGAGAGAAGAATCCACCGAACCAGAATCTGAAGAGGGAGAGAAACAAAGTGATCGACGAACCAGAGAAGTTCGAACTAGAAGACCAGACGAAGCAAGCGAACTAGAGAGGGTTGCGAATCGAAGGTGAGGAGTGGCGCCGATGGTTTATGACGGTGCTGCTGATGGGTCGAATGGGTTACGATTCAAATAAGATGGGTTATGAATCGAACTAGCGGGGTCACGAATCGAAGGAGCAGACGATGAACTCAATGAAGAATTGAACCACAGAGAGAGATCCCGATGTGGTGGGTCGCGATTCTATGCCAGCGACAGACGAAGTCAAACCATGGAGGTGACCAAACTGATGTCGCAACTCCAACGACAAATGAAGCCGAGATTCCAGTGAGAAACGTGACTTCAAAGATCACCGAAAGACTTTGATGAGCTTCGACCAAAGCCAAAAAACAGAATCAGAGGGCTTAACTGAACTAAAGCTCATAACTAGAGAACCAGTTACGATTTTTGCTAGGGTTTCACATTTGGCTCTGATACCATGTAAGTTTTCTAAATGATTTCTATATATTCAATTGTGTATAATACAAAGAATACAACCGAGTTATATAGACCTAATCTAAAAAAAGAAATAAGAATAAACCTATATTCTTACAATCAATCTAATATTCACACAATCAATCTAATTTGTTTACATAATATTCTCACATGATCTACTAGAGAAGGGACAGAAGCCTGAGAGTCTGTAGAGGTGTGATGAGCCTAAGGTCCATGATTGCTCCTTTTTTTTAGTTCCCTTCTTCTGAACAAACCACTTTGGATACCCATTCAATTTAAAACATGTTTCTCGCACATGATTGGTACTGTTATAGTAGGTGCTCTTCTTATTGCCAGAATTTTTTGACCCAGAAAATACTGATGGAGATTGAGAATTACTAGAAGTCATATTTGAGCCTATCGGCAGAGACTTAGGAGAAGCCCCAGCCATCATAGCAGATCTATCATGAAATTTTCCAGCCATCATAGCTGTCTAACGAAGCTTTTCACGGCGTACAAAAGCAACAGCATTACGGACACTGGGAAGAGGGTCTTTAGCCAAGACTTGACACTGAACCTAGTCCAAACTAAGATCATGACCGGCCAAAAAATCATATAAACGATCCTCCTCAATCTCCTTTTTCTGGGTGGCAGCATCTGTGGCACACTTCATTGCACTTGGACAATGGTAGTCCAATTCTTGCCAAATAAGTTGAAGAGCACCATAGTAATCAGCCATAGACTTGCCATTCTGGCATGTCTCATGTGCCCGACATCGGAGTTCATACATTTGTGAAGCATCCTTGCCAACAAAATAGGTTTGGGCAACCGCATCCAAACATCACGAGTAGTAGGGCAACGAAGAAACACTGCCCTAACGTTAGAGTTCATTGAATTAAGAAGCCAAGATTTAACCATGGCATTATCCTCCAACCAAGTAGAGTAAGCAACATCTGTTTCATCAGGTTTAGGTTTTTTTTTCCAGTTAAATATTGCACTTTTCCTCTTCCTGTGGTATACATCTCCGCACTTTGAGACCATGTAGAGTAATTTGAGCCATCCAATTTGTCTAGGGTGATTTGTAGAGACATTTTTTGTCCCGTTGCACAGACAGTAGCCGGAGAAGGGATAGCAACGGATTTTTCATCGCCCATGTTGAGAGTGAATGAGATTGCACAGCAGCGGCAGGAAAGCAGTTTCCAGCGACAGTGGCAGCAGCAAACTTTTCAGACCAGATCGGAATTGATCGGATAATATGTTAGGATAAAAATCACTGGAGAAAAAACAGAGGAAAATTTTTAGGATCAATGCTCTGATACTGTACTAGAATGGAGCAGATGATTTTATTCTTCTCCAATATGGAGGTATATATAGCCATACAAGGCAATACAAGAAAGGAAAAGATTTACAATTAACTATTACAACTAATATAATTAACAGCTACTATAAGTAACTAAAAAGGTCAACTAATCCCTAGCTGTACACACGTCAACAGGATTGTTTGTATCCCACATTGGACATGACACCTGAGAAGTGTTTTGCTTCTTAGCTCACGTCAACACTTCTATGACTTTCTGTGATGTTCACTTGTGATCAATGGCTCTCATGGTTGTATCAAATGTATTTACATAAAAATGTATAAAGTATACAATGTTTTCTTTCATTCTGCCTCAAGTGACAGAAGCCTGTTCGGGTCTAAATTTTTAAAAAAATAATAGTACACATCTGGACAAGTATCCGACATGTCTTGATGTCACTGACACAACACCTTCTTAGAAGTGTCTATGCTTCTTAGGATGAAGTTCTCACTTGGTTGTAACTTTTTTTGCAGTCATGAAATATGTGCTTACATGTGATCAGCCACTTTTATGTCACATTTTTTTATTTAAGCTATTGAGTCTCACTGTCTAGCTGTCCAATGTTAGAGATGTTACGTGCAAAGATTTAGCGTGATCAATTATTTTAGCCATTTGATTTTGTTTGAGAATGGAATCTAATGGTTCGAACTCACTGAATCATGTTAACTTTTGCACTATTTGTTTCTTGACTAACATCCATAAGGTGTTGGGCCTTATCTAATAAATGTGTCATGTGACTTAAAATGGCTTATTGTATGGGTATGTCTTGGGAATTCTTTTGTGGCTTAAACAAGCGCCTTAGAAGTATGACACATGACACAACATGGACACACCGACATGAATTTTTTAAAAAAATGTAGGAGACATGTAGAGCACTCGTGCAAAATTTATAATTTTAAGGGTAAATTACACTAACCTCCATTGAGATTTGAAGAAAATACAGTAAGCCCCACAATTTTGACATAATTACATTGACTTCCCTTTTAGTAAGGTTGAAAAGATCAAAATTGATGCAGATGATATGAAGATACAAAGATACACAAAGTAAAATATACATTTCAATATAATAGAGATGATAACATTATTTTTTCATTCATACAACTAACAAATTTGTGATGAAAATGGGACATATTGTTATATGAATTAAAACTGTAGGGAGCCTAGTGTAATTATGCCAAAACTTGTGAGACTTTGTTTTTTTTAAAATTTTCTCCAAACCTCAAGGGAGCTCAGTGTAATTTACCTTAAATTTAATTATAATGTGTCGTATATATGAATATTTAAGTCCAAGATAATAATTTTTTAATTCTAAAGGAGGAGAATAGATATAACTTTACATTGTTTTTTATTTTTATTTTTATCATTGGATTCTTAGTTATTTTAGTCAAACTTGTAATGTGTGTCTAAGTGTTGAGAAGTGTCTGACGAGTCCGATATGGTGTCAGACACTACACCTTACTTTCTTAGGAGTGTCTATGCTTCTTAGACAATCACAGGTTAGACAATCTATTTGAACTCTATTTGTTTGCTTTTACCACTCCAAAATAGTATTCCATGTGATTACACCTTGTTACTACAACGTGTTGTGTAAGAGGTAAAATGAGCAACAATAGTTGAGGGTAGCATTCGATATTTTTCCTCTTTGTGTAGTGATTTACATGGAGATAGAATAGAGCGGGGGTGAAATGATTGGGGAGTGTCAAGTGTGGAGTCAATAGACTTAGTTTTGTTGAATTCAAGGGACGAGGCTTTTGCTTTCGTAACCGATTGGCAGACTTGGGAGTTGTTTGGAAAGTGTTAGATTAGTATACTTTTTGACTTTTTACGAAAAAACGTGAAATATGGGTTGGGTTTGAAGTGATGTGATAGAGAGGTGATGTGACTTAAATAAGATGATTGTGACCTAAATAGGATAATGTGCTAAAATAGCAAAATAGCACATGCCAAACAACCACTTGATGTTAAGGAGATACAAATGCATGCAGTTTATGGGGAAAAAGGTCCTTCAAGGATATAGGCAAAGGGATGCTCAAGTCCACTGGCCTGGCCGTTGGATCTGTGCTGCTGACCAGTAGCTATGCACAGTACAGTTGAATCTTCAGAGTTCTTGTTAGGTAGTATGGACAAAGACTATAGACAAATGCATTATTTACATTGAAAAGTTTTAAGGTCTTCAACAAATTCCTTGAAGTTCTGTTTGAGGGTTTCAGGGATGCAACTGACTTTGTTTGGGAATATTGAAAAGATGGTTGAAGGGCATTAAAGGATAGAAGAGAAGATGTCTAGATCTCAAGGTGAAAGAGAACGAAAAAATTGTGCAATTCAATCACCTATAATGGAAAAATGAGGGAGGGAGTAGCAGCTCTATAATAGAGAGGGATGGGTGAAGAGTGCTTTTGGTTGTCTCCTAGAATTTAAAGTTAAGAATCATGGATGTGGGCACAGGACCCAAATACAATACAAACTAACATGCCTACTCAACACTTTTCGATAAATCAAGATAAGGACATTATAGGGAACAAGACTGAAACGAAGTCCCACATCACCTGGATGAAAGGGGAATGTGTAGTGTATAAATTTGAGGGCATCCTCACTTCACAAGTTAGCTTTTGGGGTTGAGTTCTACCCAATATTGTGTCGCATGATATTAGAGTTGGACCTACCTCATAGATAGGTAGGGTGTGTCTTAGGTCCTACACGCTAGGCATGACTCGTGGAGGAGGATGTGAAGTGAAGTCCCACATGGCCTGGGTACAAAGAGGATGTGTAGTGTATAAGCATGAGGGTACCTTAACTTCACAAGCTTGCCTTTGGGGTTGAATTCTACTCAAGACTGTCATAGTATCAGAGTTGGATGTACTTTAGGGATGGGTAGGGTGCGTGTGTTGGGCCTTGCACACTAGGTGTGAGGGAGGATGTGAAGTGAAGTCCGACATTGCTCGGGCACAAAGGGGATGTGTAGTGTATAAGCATGACGGCACCCTCACTTCACAAGATAGCTTTTGGGGTTGATCCACACAAGCTTGTGTCACAGACAACAAATAAATTATTAAATAAAAAACAGATGTGAATAGTTATTATGAAAATAATAACAATTTGTCAATTTGCTATATTTTTTTGTTGGAAAGAATGTGGAAACGAACACCCTAGTATGCTTGGTGGCAATTTTGAAAAATCAAGAGGCCTGAAGGATGGATCAATATATATAAATCCTACCTTTTTTTAAACCAAACTAAACCAAACCAAGCCTTAAGTCCCATCAAATGGGGTCGGCTACATGAATCCTTCGTCTCCACGCGGCCCTATCAAAGGCCATTTCGTTAGTCAAATTAAGTAGATCCATATCTCTATTTACAACGTTAGCTAACGTTAATCTAGGCCTATCCCGTCCCCTAACACTCCTCTCTACCGTTACAGTATCGCATCTTTTCACTACTGCCTCTGTTGGTCTCCGTTAAATGCGACCAAACCATTTCAATTGATTCTCTCTCAACTTATCTTCTATCGGTGCTACTCCTACCTATTCCTGAATACACTCATTTCTAATTCTGTCTTGTGTAGTCTTGCCACACATCCACCTTAGCATCCTCATCTCAGCCACACTCATCTTATCTACATGTTGTTTCTTGGTTGCCCAACACTCCGTCCCATACAACATCGCGGGTCTAATAGTCATTCTATAGAACTTACCTTTTAGTCTAGTGGGTATTCGTTTATCGCACAGTACCCCAGATGCACTTCTCCACTTACACCATCCCGCCTTAATCCTATGGGCCACATCCGAATCAATCTCCCCCTCTGTTGTGATAATCGATCCTAGATAACGAAAATGTTTACTCTTAGGCAATTTTTGGTTCTCAATCTTCACTTTTCCTCTGCTTTCATTGTTACTGTTATTAAGTTTACATTCCATGTACTATGTCTTATTTCTGCTTATCCAAAAACCTTTAGATTCAAGAGCTTTTCTTCAAATCTCCAACTTTGTATTAACTCCTCTAGTCTCATCCACTAGCACGATATCGTCTGCAAAAAGCATACACCATGGCACGTCATCCTGAATATTTCTCGTCAACTCATCCATAACTAAAGCAAAAAGATAAGGGCTTAAGATAGATCCTTGATGTAACCCAACAGTGATAGGAAATTCATTTCTCTCTCCAGCAGGCGATCTAATAGTGGTCACCACCCCATCATACATGTCACTAATTACATCAATGTAACCTTTTGTCACCCCTTTCTTCTCTAACACCCGCCATATTATATCTCGGGGCACTCTATCATATGCTTTCTCAAGGTCGATAAACACCATACGAATGTCTCTTTTCTTTTCTCTATACTTTTCTATTACTCTCCTCAAAAGATAAATCGCTTCCATTGTTGATTTGCTGGGCATAAACCCAAATTGATTCTCTGACACCTCTGTTATATCTCGCAATCGGCGTTCCATCACCCTCTCCCACACTTTCATTATATGGCACATTAGCTTGATTCCTCTATAGTTGCAATTCTGGACATCTCCTTTATTCTTATATATTGGCACTAAAATACTCTTCCTTCACTCATCTGGCATGTTCTTAGTCAACAAAATTTTGCTAAACAACCTAGTCAACCAAGCAATTCTCTTTTTACCCACGCACTTCCAAGCTTCAATAGGGATATCATCGGGTCCTAAAGTCTTATTTGATTTCATCTTCTGAAGTGCAATCTCTACTTCAATGTTCCTAATCCTACGATAAAACCTATAGTCTTGGTTTATCGTATTACTAGCCATTTCTTCCCTTATTGCCGTACCTCCATGTTCCTCATTTAATAGTTTCTCAAAATAGTTCTTCCATCTTTCCTTAATCTCTTTATCCTTCACCAATGTCTTAGAATCCTCACTCTTGATGTACTTAATTTGATTAAAATATCTTGTTTTCCTCTCCCGTATCTTAGCAAGTTTGTATACTCTCTTCTCTCCTTTACTATCTAGTCTAGTGTATAGGTCATCATAAGTTTTCAACTTAGCTTCTCTCACTACTTTTTTGACCTCCTTATTAGCCAATCTATAGCTTTTAAGGTTTTCCTCAGTGTTATCATTCTATCACTTTTTAAAGCACTCTTTCTTTGCTTTAATTACCGCTTGAACCTCTTCCCTCTACCACCAAGTTTCCTTAGCGCTGGGTCTTGTCCCTTTCGACTCTCCAAACACTTTCCTTGAGATTTTCCCCATACAATTGGCTATTGAGTTCCACATAGTGTTAGCATCATCTTCCAAGTCCCAAGTACCTTCCTTTTCCATTCTATTCTTAAATATTTCTAGTTTATCTCCTTTTAGGTCCCACCATCTCGTCCTACGACGCCCACCATCCTTCCTAGCTTGGTATTGCCCTTTAAAACATAAATCTAGTACCAAAATCTTATGTTGAGAGGTCAGGTTCTCTCCAGGAATCACCTTACAATCATTGCATTTTAGGCGGTCCACTTTTCTCACTAAGAAGTAATCTATTTAGCTCTTAACTGACCCACTCTTAAAAGTTATCAAATGCTCCTCCCTCTTCTTATACATAGTATTGGCCACCACCAAGTCAGAAGCCAACGCAAAATCTAAGATACTCTCTCCAGCCTCATTTCTGTCATTAAAACCATATCCACCATGCACCCTTTCATAGCCTAGTTTATCTATGTCTACATGGCCATTAAAATCTCTACCTATAACCAGGTTCTCTCGTACGGGGATCTCCTGTAAGATCTCATCCATTTGCTCCCAAAAATCCCTCTTAGTCTGATCATCTAATCCTACTTGAGGGGCGTATGCACTAATAGCGTTCATTATATTCCCTCCAATAATTAGTTTAACTAACATAATCTTATCCCCTTTTCTAATGACCGCCACTACATTCTCCGTCAGACCCTTGGCAATTATGATTCCTACCGCATTCCTGTGTCTGTCCTTACTACTATAATACAGTTTAAAACCGATATCCTCAATTTCCCTAGCTTTCTCACCCGTCCACTTAGTTTCTTGTAAGCAAGCTATACTAACTCTCCTCCTAATCATAACATTTACCAATTCCATCGTCTTACCAGTTAAGGTTCATATATTCCAAGTGGCTACCCTAAACCTGTAGTCTTGGACTAGCTTCTTTACCCGCGCTCGTCGAGAAAAACGCGGAAACCTTTGCCTATTTTTCACCGCACTCAGGCGTCGATGCGGCGCCCCTTGCTTACTTTTCGAAACACGCAGAGGCAAGCGCAACACGTTACTTGAGGGTAACGACTTAGCATTTAAACGATTCAAAGTAGGATTCATTTTCATAAGGGATCCGAACGGCTTTATTTTACGTGTTGGCTGTCGGCTACCTAACACACAACCCTCCTCCTTAACCCGGGCTTGGGACCGGCGGAGTTGTTAACAACCCCGGCGGAGTTAAATCCTACCTTTTTAAAAAAAAAAAAAAAAAAATTTTAACCCAATTTTATTTGCTTCAAACTACTACCAAGACTTCATATGTGTCTCATGCATATTATTTGCGCACTGGTTCAAAGTGTGTAAATATTTAAAAGAAATAATAAAAATGGAGGACATGTTTGGAGTTTTGTCTAATATAGCAGCTCGTATCCAATGAATGTCGCTGTCTCACACAAATCAGACACATCACATGCCACCCTAGGAGGCATGTCTGAGCTCTCTAAATTTAGAGGTAGAGCCTCAAATGGGCTTGGCAATGGTAGTTGAAGTCTTGGAAATGTTTTTTTTAAGGTTTACAGGGTTGTTTAGTACAGTGGTCCAGTTGGTCCGTTAAGGCTTGATCTCCTCCTTGACGAGGCTCTCTCTTTGATTCTTAGTTGGTTTTTATGATTTGGGTTTAGATTTTGGTTTTAGTTTTCTTTCGTTGCTTTTTCTTCAATAGCACACTGTTGACAGTGTGTGTACATGAGTTGTGCCCTCTTGGCAATTTAATGGGTTGCTTTTCCGTATATCATATACACAACATACAAACAAATTCTGGTCAGTTGTTATTCACTTCTGTTGCTCGTGTCTTTATTTATTTTCTGCTGTTTCCATTATATACAGTCATTATTTGTTTTGTATTATGCTAAATTGATGTAATTTGTATATTTTACGCCTCCAGACTTACTGCAGGAAATACTGTTCTCATATGTTGTGCCACAGAACTGGTCTTGTTAAGACTACACTAGTGAATCGATCTATTCTAATTGTTCCCTTTTCAGCACTCGAACTGTGGCCTGCTTTGATTGAAGCAAAATATCCCTTTCATCTTCTTTTCTTTTCTTTTTTTTCTTTTTTATTTTTGTGAGTGATATCGTACTATATTCATTTTTTTACAATCATCCTTCTTTTGGTAATTTTCAGATCCATCAGTTGTCCTTTAGTCCTCATACAGATGCCAAAGGAATTATGGATCTGTTAAAATTTCTCTCTCCCAAGCATGTGATTCTTGTCCATGGCGAAAAGCCTAAGATGGCCTTACTTAAAGGAAGAATTCAATCTGAATTAGGGATTCAATGTCACGATCCTGCAAACAACGACACTGTCTGCATTCCTTCAACGCACTACGTAAAGGCAGATACCTCAAATGCATTTGTCCGAAGTTCCTTGAGTCCAAACTTCAAGTTTCTAAAAAGGTCTATAGGGAACTCTGATTTAGGGCCTGCTGACACTAGCGCCACATCTACACTGCAGGTATGTGATGAAAGAGTAGCAGAAGGGATTTTAATTATGGAGAGAAACCAAAAGGCTAAGGTTGTACACGAGGACGAGCTCCCAGAATTGTTGGGAGAAAAGACACATGTAGTTCAGTTTGCTCATTGTTGCCCGGTAACCATCAACAACTTGGAAAGGATCACAAACTCAGACCTTTCATCAAGCAAAGATGTGAGTTGCGTTTGGCTTCACTTATTATTTGCAAAACTTTCAAATGAATTAACTGAAGAGACCATCCAAGATTGCGGTGAACACCTTCAAGTAGAGTCAATGTACATCACTGTTTGTTTGAAGGACAACTGTCCTTACAGAACCACCGACTGTTTTGGCGATGAGTCTGCAACAACATATTTTTGCTGCACTTGGTCAGTGGCAGATGAGAAGCTTGCTTGGAAAATCATTTCGATCATGAAGAATTTGGATCTAAGTAATACGTGAGGTGTTTAGAATTGTGGAGACCTTTTACATTGAGTTTACCGATTCTTGTGATTAAAGCATGATTTATTTCGGGAACTGTTCGGCAAAGAGGGATGGGCTATGAACTCCAACTCATTGGCTTCATCTTTATTTTGTATCTATGACTACCATTTTGGAGCAAGCTGAGTTATTTGAACTGTAAATTTTTCTTCCTCGGTCCGAAAGGTGAATTTTGGCATCTGGTTTTTTGTGCTTGTAGAAGGTTTCTCTTGAAGCAGTTTTGATGCAATTGCTATGCATTCCAAAAGTTTTTGCTTGACATTAGATATTACCAGAAGCATTTTGTTTCTTATTACAGAAACATAAAACTTTCTGTATTGAATAGTAAGCATATGTTCTTTTCTTTGACAGATCAGTCCCCCTGTCAACAAAAATAATTACCAAGTGATAAATATTATAAATATTTATAATTGAAATTATAAACTTTTTCATTGATGTGTAATAATTTTTTGAAGTTACCACTGAGTGGTAATTTCCCCTTTTCTTTTTCGTCGGTCCAGCTGGATAGAACTTGACCTAAACTTCCCAACCATGGACATTTTGACCATCCTTTTCCTTTTCCTTTTTCTTTTTTTCTTTTTAATTCAAAATTAAACAATTAATGTTTAAAAAAACTTAATTCTACTTAAAATAAAACGCCGTGTAATAAACTTATTTCTCATTCTACTTAAAGTACGGTTAAAAGTAACGCGGTTTTTTTATTTAATTTTTATAAAAGTATGATTGCTAATCACGTTTTTTACCTATCACATAACAGTATTTAAATTACAATTTTGTTTTTGTTTTTGTTTTTGTTTTTGTTTTTGTTTTTTTTTTTTTTTTTTTTTTTGGGCTCGTAGGCAAAAAAGACTCAAGCAACCCGACCCCAAGTTATACATGTAATTATTTATATATATATATATATAAAATAAACATGATCTACTTGTATCATTGAATTTATGAGATTTTATTCTAATCGTTAGATTAAATCCAACAATATGGGTGACTCAGCCCTAAATTCTCTTTCCTTCCCACTCTTCTTTTGTTAGCGCTACTTCGTTTGTTTGGATTGAGGGAAGGAGAAGCGAAGAAAATAGTTAGTTGTGAGGAAAATGAAATGAATGAGAAGGAAATGTAGGGAAGATCTCCTCCTTTTTGTTTAGCACATATGAGAACTGTTCATGTTCATTACATGTATAAGCTGAATACTTAAAAAAAAGGAGCTGAATGCCATGGCTATGAATACGAAAGAATATTATGTGATCAAGGAAAATATTCTTTATGTTGTGTTTTTATATAGAGATTTAGACAATCTGTATGGGTGTTTTTGTGGTGGAGCTTTGGACTCAACTATTTGTGCAAGGTTGATTGAGTCCGGTGACTTTACTAATCGAGAAGGACTTGAATCTCTTTAAAGAAAGCAAGATTACCATATTTCAATCTGATTTATTGTATATTCATATATTTAGAGATATGATATATAACACATATGTAATATAGTGGACGATGGATAATATTCATGGATGTAGGCAAGTTTACCCCGAGCACATAAATACACCAACAATAGGTACCAATAGTAAAAATAGTACTACAGTCAATATGGGATTCATAGCCTTGGCCTCAATTGATGTTATTGCTATTTTTTGAAATTTTTTGTTAATTTGCCTGTATTAAATTCAAAGCATTCCCTTCTTTGGGTATGCAGAGAGCCACCTTACCATAGAAAGGTAGTTTATCTATATACATGCAAAAATATTCACAACATAAAGAACTTAGAGTGTGAGAGTTTTTAGAAGCTTCATTTCTTCAGCTTTGGAAGAGAGAGACAATTAATGGCTAACGCTAACACAAATGGCGGTACATTGCTGGATTTTTTTTTGACTGTTTTGACTCACTATTGCCATTTCATTGAATGATTGCATACAACACATTCGGTAATCTCTTCCATATCATGGCAAAGTATTGGCCACTGATTATGCCTATTGGTTGAGGTTGAGAGTAGAGCCTTCGGTTTGGTCTTCAAACTGCAGCCTCTTTTTAGTAATCGAAAACAAAAAAGTGAATAGAGAGAGAGTTGACTTTGAAAATATGGTTAGTGAGATTTCATAGTCCGGCGAACTACGACTAGAGAAAGGAAGCTCGTCGGAGGAAGACCATCTGGTCCGAAGCACAAAAAAAATCAAGGGCAATTTGGATCCAAAAGTTAATACGATGGCTAAGCCACAATCGCAATCTAACGATAATGATGCCAACCTATCTGACCCAGGCTACGCTGAAGAAGCTATGGAGGATAGAAATCAGATCCAGAAGGAGAAAGGCAACCTAGAATGCATAGATCGTACTACTTTGAACAAGGGGAACCGATCCTTCAAGCAAGCTCTACTAAGATCTAGGTTTAATGAGACAGGGAATGAGAAGAATTTTGATTGTGATGTGGCTGAACTTTCCTCCGATGAGGAGGATGACACTACAAATACAAATATGACAGAAGGACAGCAAGAAGGAAGTGAAAATAATGGAGGAATTCCCACTATCAAACTCCCTCTGGCACTTTTGAAAAAGATAAGGGAACTGTGGAAAAAGTGCCTGATTGTTAGATTACTTGGGAAAACCATAGGGTATAAGCTATTCATGGCAAAAATGACCAAAATCTGAAGCCTACAAGCTGACTTTGAAGCTCTGGATATTGGTAATGGGTTTTTCATAGTGAAATTCGACATGATGGACGACTACACTAAGGTTTACACTGGTGAACATTGGATTGCAGTGGACCACTATATGACAGTGAGAAAGTGGCAACAAGACTTTAAATCTGATGATGCTGAGGAGGATACAACTGCGATATGGGTCCGATTCCCCAATCTACCCATAGAATACTATAATGAAAAAGTACTATATCACATAGCCAAAGCACTAGAAAATCCACTGAAGGTCGACATCAACACAGCCATGGCAGCTCGAGGGAAATATGCTCACGTGTGCGTTGAGATCGATCTTCGGAAACCTCTGATTTCACACTTCACTATCAGTAAGTATATATATGGAGTCGAATACGAACACATTCACTCACTCTGTTTTTATTGTGGCAGAGTAGGTCATTGGAAAGAGGTTTGCAGTGATCGCCCGCCGACAACGATGGAGAAACCGATTCAGCAACACAGTGAGAATGATACAGAGACATCTATGGGCCAAAAAAGAAAAAACCAAAGCCCAGATCAAGTCATGGAAGATACTGAAGTAGGCCAGATCAAATATGGGCCTTGGATGAAAGCCACAAATCATAAGAGGAAGCCCAAAGGCCAGACGACTAATAGAGGCAACCAAGTCGAAATGGACAGTAGATATGACATACTAAGAGAGGCCGGTGAGCTAGAAAACCAGACCCAAGGAATTAAAGAACAGGGCTAAACGAGTAAAAGCACAACTAAGATGGGCTTTAAGTACAAGACCCGTGTAAGCCCAAATGAGAAGATGATTATCCTAGGTGGGTTAACTGAAAAAGCCAAGGATAAAAATAAAGAAGAAACCGGACTGGAAAAGAAAGCATGTCAGAAACCCCAAACACACCATCAGAACTCAGACAACAATGGTGTGGTTCATACACCAATGCTAGCCTCATCTACACATCCAACTACCTCCATACCCAGCACCACAGACACTCTATCCCTGCTACAAACAAACCCTCACACCATAACCAGAGAGCCTCCAGATAAAGATGGAAGAAAAAGGCGAGAACTATCCAATGGAGTATCACGTAGTGAATCAGAACAGAATCACAGTGTACCTTACTCCAGAGAAAGAAGCATTTCACCGCATCGCCTCAGAAGGGTGGATCGAGGAAGTAAAACTGAAGATTCAACCATGGAGACAGATCGAAGTGGGACAGGAAGAGCACATGCTATTCGCAGTGGCAACACAAACAATGCAGGACAATCTCAAGACAACAAAGGGGTATCTGGGGATTGCTGACCAGAGCGCATTACCTAACGACATCAATACTCACATGGATTTGCTTATTTGGAATTGTCGGGGTGCTGGAAACAAGAAATTTAAAAGGAATCTGCGTGAATTAGTTCTGATCCATAAACCAGATTTGATGGTCCTTATGGAAACTAAAGTGGATCTAGCCTCAGTGGGTACGTTCTTCAACCAAATGGGATTCACAACCTCAGCCCATGTTGATCCTATAGGCTGAAGTGGGGGTATCTGGATGCTTTGGAACTCAATTTCTGTTAATGTAAGAGTAACTGAAGCAAGTTCACAACTTATCACAACTAAGATTGCAAAACAGGAGTACCCTAAGTGGCTTCTCTCGGCTGGTTATGCTAGCCCTGTGCACAACAAGAAGGAGGAACTGTGCAATAGTTTGGAGAACAATGCTCAGACCACTTCAGCGCCATGGATGATAGCTGGTGATTTTAACGACTTTGCTAGCCAAGAGGAAAAAAGAAGCTTTGCAGGCAAGCCTAATAGCAGCCAAGATCAGAGGAGGACTAAAACTTTTGCAGATAGAATGAATCGTTGTAATATTATGGATCTGGGGTGTTCTGGACCACGGTTGACCTGAACAAACAACAGGAAATAATGGGCTAATACAATGGTAAGACTCGACAGAGCTATGTGCAGCAGCGAATGGAGAACTACATTTCCCGAGGGGCTGGTTAGAAATCTTCCTCGAACATATTCTGACCATTCCCCAATGGTAATCTTTACCCAAGGTAAGTCCCCTTATAATCCTTCTTGTAAGCTTTTCAAGTTTGAGGTTGCCTGGATATCTCATGAAGAGTTCTAAACAGTGGTGGAGGATAATTGGTTGAATAACCAAGAGTCTTTCTTAAGTAAATTAGATAACCTAGCTCACATGGCTAGTCATTGGAATAAAGAAGTTTTTGGTAACATATTTCGGAGGAAAAGATGGCTGCTTGGGAGGATTGATGGCATTCAGAAATCCCAAGCAAACATCTATTCCCATAACCTCCATGTGTTGGAGATGGATCTTATTGATCAGTATAATAAAGTCCTCTACCAAGAGGAAATTCTCTAGTTCCAGAAATCGAGATCTAAATGGATCACCCAAGGTGATAAAAACACCAAATTCTTCCATCTCCTCACCCTGACTAAAAGGAGGAAAAGGAAGATTGATGTTTTAAAAGGGCAAGATGGTGTTTGGGTTGAAAGGCCTGAAGATTTGAAGATGTTGGTGACTAACTACTTCACTAATTTGTTCACTCAGAGTTCTAACACCACTTTGACTCACTGGAATAATCTGGCCCTTCACACAATTAGTAGTGAAGAGAATAGTGATCTTATGATTGATGTCACTAATGAGGAAGTGCGGAAGGCTGTGAAGAATATTAAGGCTTTTAAAGCCCCAGGTAGAGATGGATTCCAGGCCATTTTCTATCATACTTATTGGTAGGTGATTGGTCCGGCTGTGTGTGATTTTGTTAAAAATTGTTTTGCTACCCACACCATACCCTCTATCATCAATAGAACCTTAGTTTCTCTCATTCATAAATTGGAAAACCCTGAGACCATTAAACAATTTCGACCCATCAATTTGCATAATGTGACTTACAAGATCATAGCTAAAATTTTGGTTAGTAGAATAAGGCCCCTTCTTTGTAATCTTGTGAGACCAAACCAAAGCAGTTTTGTTCCTGGCAGATCGATCCACTAATGATAATATTATCATCTCTCAGAAAATTATCCATACCTTAAACTCTAAAAAAGGAAAAGTGGGAGGAATGATTCTTAAAATAGACATGGAGAAAGCGTATGACAACATCTCCTGGGCATTCTTGGAACAAACTCTTGAGAAATTTTGTTTCAATAAGAAACTTATTGATTTGATTATGTGTTGTGTTACTACTGTGAACATGGCTATTTTGTGGAATGAGGAGCCGTTGGAGGAATTCAAACTTGAAAAGGGGTTGAGGCAGGGAGATCTCCTATCCCCCTACCTGTTTGTCTTGTGTATGGAAAGACTATCTAACATGATCAGTGTTGAAGCCGCAAAGAAAAAATGGAAAGGCATTACAACCTCTAGAGGGGGTCCATGCCTAACCCATTTATTCTTTGCTGATGATTTAATGTTGTTTGGAAAAGCTGATATGAGAAATTTTTCTACAATACGTCCACTTTGGAGGAATTCTTTTGGAGGAATTCTGTGAGATTTCTGGGCTTAAAATCAATGCCCAAAAATCTTAGGTGTTTGTGTCCTTCAATATTGATAGAAGGGTGGCTAGAGACTTGAGTGCTAAGTGTGGTATCCCTTTAACTTCTGATTTAGGGAAGTATTTAGGGGTCCCTCTAATGCATGGGAGAGTCACTAGAGGCCATTTCAATCATATCATTGAGAAAATGCAAAAGAATCTGGCTGGGTGGAAAACTAAGGTGCTTTCCATAGCTGGTAGAACTACTCTTATTCAAGTTGTGAGTTTTGCCATCCCTGCATACACCACGCAAGCCACTGCTATTCCTAAGAAAGTGTGTGATGAAATTGATAGAATAAACAGAAATTTCTTGTGGGGTGATACCTTAGAGAGAAAGAAAGTTCACCTAGTTAAATGGGAGACGGTAGAAGGTGTGCAAGTCTAAAAATGCTGGTGGGCTTGGTTTAAAGAAAGCCAGAGATCAAAATCTGGCACTTTTTGCGAAAATTGGTTGGAAACTCTTGAATAAAGAGGATAGTTTGTGGTGTAATGTCCTTAGAAACAAGTATTTGAAGAACACTCACATCTATCACTGGCCTAAAGGGAAGAATGCTTCCTTTGTGTGGAGAAGTATCCTTCAAACCAGACATATCCTTAGAAAAGGGGTGAAGTGGAAAATTCGCACTGGTGCTTTGGTTGATGTTTGGAAAGATTAGTGGTGTGGGGACAAATCATTTGAGGATGAAATGTCTACCATACACCAATCTAACCATACACTTACTGAGAATTTTGGCTCTGTGGCTGAGATTGTAAATGATCAAGGAGGGTGGGATGTGGACAAAATTTCCTGGTTGTTCCCTCCTAATATTGCCACTTTTATTTTGAGAACTCAACCTTCTACTACTACTATCCCAGATAGTCCAACTTGGAAAGGAACTCAATGTGGGGAGTTTCTAGTGGCCTCTACCTATGATTTAATCACTGGTAATCAAAGATGTGAAGAACACTGGAACTGGATATGGAAAGTGAGACTGCCTCAAAAACTTAAATGTTTTATGTGGCTGGTCTTGCATGGAAAACTACTTACAAACCAAATGAGAATGAAAAGAGGTCTCACATCTGACCCAAACTGTTCTTGCTGCTGGGGGTGAAGGACATGCAACACCTGTTTAGAGACTACTACAAAGCTAAAGCCATGTGGCTGGCTTTATGTGGTAGCCAGTGGTATAGCGATATGCACAAAAAGAATTGGATTGAGTGGCTTCTTTCAAATTCTAAAAATAAGAAACTTTTTAATGATCATGCCACATGGTCCTCTGTGTTCATTGTGACATTATGGAAAATTTGGAAGAATATGAATTCATTCATATTTGACAACTTATCATCTACTTACCAGGAGAGTATCAAATTTATTCTTGATTATTCTAGAGATATTGACTTGGCTTTTAATGCTTCTATTACCACCCCAAGGCCTGCACTTCGATTGATTAATTGGGTTCTACCATCTGCAGGAAAAACCAAATTGAATATTGATGGCAGTAGAAGAATGGGAGTTGGCGGAGGCTTTGGAGGAGTTTTCTGAGATGAAAGAGGCAGCTGGATATGTGGCTACTATGGCAAGATTGATAGTGGCACCAGTTTGGAGGCAGAGTTATGGGCTCTTTACAAGGGACCGACGGTGATTCTGGAAAAGGGGATGCATGGGGTTATCATTGAAACTGATGCACAACAGGTGGTGCAAATAATAGAAGAAGACACCACTAACAAATTCCCATTCAAAGGGCTGCTAGAGGATGCCAAAATTATATTCAGGGGCTATGAATGCACCATACAACATGTGTACAAAGAAGGGAATTTGTGTGCAAATGCTTTGGCAAAACTTGGAGCCGCGCAGCTTGAAGAAATGTTGGTGGTTAATGAACCACCAGCCGAGATTAGGAGCTACCTGGTAGCTGACATGATAGGGCTCTCTAGTGAAAGAGCCTAGTTTTTGTTTTTCTTTTCTGCTGTACCAAAAAAAGAAAGAAAAAAGATTATGCCTATTGGTTGTGGTGCTAATGGAACTATGTGGTATTTGACCAAATATTGTCCTTAGAATATGTGTAGAATATGAATTGCGCGCGAATATTGTCCTTAATTTTTCTTTCAAAAACAAAGGCTGACTGGGCTGGATCAATAACGAAAAGGAGATAGGACTTCAATCTGTTAGCGAAGATTTTGAAGATACATTTGTAGAGAATCAGAAAGAGAGAAAATGATCAATTGAGAGAGAGAGAGAAAGAGAGAGACATCAATTGTGAAAGGTAACGGCTAGGTGGTAGTAGAGTAGAGAAGATATGTAGGGTCAAGGTCATGAGGGTAGGGGTTTGAGGGGATAGAGTAGAGAAAGGTGTCTTAAGAAATAGGGTGTCCAAACATTTTTTTTTGTGTGTATTTAGACGTTCTCTTTAAGAACAATAACTTTAAATTCGGTATTATAGTGATTCTTATAATTTTCATGAAATTGCATTGATGGTGTTTCTATTTACACCACATTTTAGGTTTGTACACTTACCATTTATTGATGTTTTATTACAATTTTATCCTTTCACAAAATTACAATTTAGGATTTCAAATAAAAAATTCTCTTTACTCATATTTCCTTCCCAACCACTAAACACTATAATTGTCACCAACCACCACCAAGTTGACTACCCATTGCCATCCCTTTCCATCTCACTGACCATCACTACCTTCTCTTCCCACTTTCTCATTAACTGTCACCACTCCTTAGCCCCTCCCTACCCTACCCCACCTTTATAGCACCCCTACCTAGCCATCCTTCACCAATTGTGCCATTCTAGCCCCTTCTTGATACCACCAACCTTTCTTTTCCGACCATGTACCCCTTACTACTTTCATCACTTGCAAAACCCTAGCTGCCAAACAAAAATAGAGAAAAAATATGAACTTTTTTTTCTTTTTTTTGGGGAGGGGGGGTATGGAGGGGGTTTGGAATTTAATTAACAATTAATTATCACATTCTTCATCTAAGCTAGCCAATGTCATGAAAACTATCAGAATCATGAATATATTTGATGGTTAGGACTTAACAAATGTTTGTGTATCCATGTCATGAAAACTATTAGAATCATGAATATATTTGATAGTTAGGACTCAACAAATGTTTGTGCATCCAATAAAGAAGCGCCAATAGAAGATAAAAGAAAAGAAGAAAAAGGCACAAATGATTGAATGCAAAACATCATATAGCATAATGAGTATTAGAATGAAAATATAAATAAAATAATTTCATCCACAAGTGGAGTGATCTGGTGGAGTTAGTTAAAGGTAGAACTGCCAACTAGGTAAGCAGTCACTCTTGGATCAAAGGCTACGCAATCAGTGACTTCATCCATAACTTAGAAGTTGTCAAGGGACATAAACCACATCCTAGTTGTCATGACCCGAACCAGTCCCTAAGGTTAGGATCATAACCGGCCAGTAATCATGAGATTACCTACGGCCTCAGACAGAAATCAATTAAAAATTAATCATATGGGGCCAAATACGGAAGCAGAGCTTTAAATTTTGTCCAATGAGCTGTGCGTACATGGTGTAACAAAAACTTTTCTCATGCATATAATAACTCACACTAGTATGCAAGAACGACATATACATACCCAAGATCATTCAATCATGCTTGTCATACGATTCATAACTTATAATATTTACATATATGGTCAGATGACCGATAAAGAGAACAGAAATTTGAAAGAACAAAACAAAAGCCTTGTGTGTGAGGCGACTTTGGTTGGCTTCACAAAAACTTGGTTTCCTTTCAAATTTCCACTAAGGTTGGGGCTGGACATCCCGTTGCTCACCTACATACATATAAGTAAAGAGTGAGCTAACACCCAACAATACCAGAGTAGAGAGATTACATGAATGAGATTCTTAATAAGTACATCAAAATCCATAAAGTATACTTGTAGATCAATATCAAAGCAAAATGACCTCAGGTCCAATACGTTATGCTTAAGGCATATCAAAGAGACAAAATGGCCTTGGGTCCAAAAAACTCATTCATATACTGATCTCGGGTCTATTGGATCTATATACAAATGACCACTGGTCCTTCAAACATATGTACAGAATGACCTCGGGTCCATCATTCATGCGCATATTCATATCCATGATCATGTTTACATTCGTACTAATGTTCAAAACAACCTTTGGTCCAGTCAATTTCACATTCAAAATGACCATATGTTTATTTAAAGGAATGTACAAAACAACCTTAGGTCCAATTCATGTACAAAATGACCTTAGTTCCATCTTGTCAAATGTACTAAATGGCCTTGGGCCCATTCTGCACTCTTGTCCAATATTCCAAATGGCCTTGGGCCCATTTTGTGTTCTTGTCAAATATATCAAATGGATAGAACACTCATTCATAGCACAAATTCATAAGTTCAGAAAACTTACCACATGGGTAGTAATTAGAAAATAAGATACATAAAAATATATTTACTAAGATATTACTCACAATGTTCAGATGCCTGGTTCACCCTTGTAGTTGAGCCTACACAATTCATAACACACATAGAAATCGGATCACAAAATAATTCAATCCTTTCTCTAACTTGTTTAATTCTCTTAGGTTTTCTTCTAACTTTTTAAGTTATTTAGAATGCTCAATGCATGCCTCAGAATGTTGAGAACGGAAACTGAAGCATAAAATTACTTTTCAAAAGTTCCTGAAACAGGGCCTTTCGTTCAAGCGCAACTTTGGTAGCTCGAGCATTCTGCAAAGCTTTGCAAAAGTACTGGTTGCTTGAATTTTAGGCTCGAGCACAAGTTTTGGTCGCTCGAGCCATGAGCAGTTCAAAACAGGGTTCGCTCGAGCGCAAGTTTTGCCGCTCGAGCCACTATGCAATTGTTTGCAAAAATACTGAGAGCTTGAATTTTACTCTCGAGCAACACTTTCTTCGCTCGAGCGACTTGCTTGAATTTTGAATTTTCCAGAATGTTGCTTGAGGTTCAAAACATGATTTTAAATGGTTCAAGTTGCATGTTATGTTCTATTTTTCAACCAGACAACTACTAACATGAATATAAGACCAATTTTACAAGATTAAAGTTCAAATCATCATGAATTCATCATGCAAGTCCCAAATCATTACAAATTCTTCTTGATAACTTCAAAACTCATGTAATCAAGTTCCATAACTTCATAGATTATGCATGCATGTGAAATATAGAATCTAATTCCATCTCAAATGGTATAAATGATACTTATTTTCATAAGACTCAACAAAATTATGCATGCATGCATGATTTAAGACCAAATTCTTCATATTAAATTCATATCTTGCACTAAGTCACAAATTCTTCTTGAATTCTCACCAATTCTTCTTGAATTCTCAAATTATGTGATTTCAATATACAATTTGAGGTTCATTTACTCACCTAGAGTCTTCAACTCTCCCAAATTTAGCTAGAACTTGAGTTAATCTTCCTAGTCTCCAAGCTTTCTTCTTCTCTCCCTTGAATTCTCACTTCTCTGTCTCTCTCTAAAGTGTATAATCTCAATCAAGACTTGAAGAAGAGCTCAAAAATATGAGCTTAAGCACTAACTTAACATATATATAGAAGTGATTTGGTTAAACTAATCAAACTTGCTTAAAGTTAATCAATTGCACTTATTTTAATCAATTTAATCTAATTATTTTGATTCGAATCAGTTTTTGATTAAATTTCACCATAGAATCTAAAAATTATGCTAATCACAATGGTATAATCAATTTTGATTTCTATCGCCTTTACGGCCCTCAATTTCAAATTATAACCAATAGTAGAACAGATTTCTCTACGGTGAACAGACATAAATTCAAAACATATTTAATCACACAACTAGCACCCAAAAATGATATTAAGCACATAATCATAAGTATAATTAAGATTCGCATTATAACACAGAATGGGGTCGTCACAATATTCCCTTCTTTAGGAAGTTTGGTCCTCCAAACTTATGTTACCTTTGGTTGGAAACAGATGTAGGTAACGTTGTCGCATTTTGTTTTCTCTTTCCCACGTAACATCCTTTCCATAATGTTTTCTCCATTCCACTTTCACCATTGGAATGGATTTGTTCCTCAGCTGTTTCACTTATCGATCAATGATTTGTTCTGGCCATTCTTCGTATTCCATATTCTCATCAAGGGCTATCTGGTGGTAATCAATGACATGGAACGAATTTCGGAGATAACCCCTCAACATCGATACATGGAACATGTTGTGCATTTGCACTATTCTCGGTGGTAGTGCAACTCGGTAGGCAACTGGTCTAAGTCTTTCCAGAATCTGAAACGGCCCAATATAACGGGTGATAACTTTTTTTTTACCAAATCTTGATTGGCCTTTCATCGAAATTACACGGATGAACACATGATCACCAATCTTATACTCAAGAGGCCTTCTTCTAATATCCGCGTAACTCTTTTGTCGGCTTTGAGCAATCTTAAGCCTTTATTGAACAACTTTGATATTTTCGGTGGTTATTTGTACTAGTTCAGGCCCAAGCAAGACCCTATCCCCGACTTCAATCCAACAAATCAGTGATCTACATTTTCTACCATACAAGACTTCATACGGTGCCATGCCAATATTGGAGTGGAAGCTGTTATTTTACGCAAATTTTGCCAATGGTAAGTAAGTCTCCTAACTTACCTGAAATTCTAAGGCACACATTCTGTGCATATCTCTAGAGTTTGTATAGTTCGTTCCGACTGTCCATTGGTTTGCGGATGGAATGCAGTACAAAACCTCAGTTCTATCCCCATTGCTCCCTGTAGGCTTTTCCAAAATCCAGACACAAATTTCGGATCTCTATCCGATAGAATAGACACCGGAACTCCATGCAGACAGACAATTTCATCAACATATATAGTGGCTAATCTATAGGCATCATAAGTAGTTTTCACAGGCAAGAAATGTGCAGATTTATTCAATCTATAAACTATATAACCCAAATAGAGTCCACACCTCTAGGTGTTCGAGGTAGGCTAACGACAAAGTCCATAGTTATGTGCTTTCGCTTCCATTCCGAAATAAGGAGAGGTTGAAGTAGACCGACTGGTTCTGGTGTTCAACATTGACTTGCTGACACTGAAGACACTTGGATACGTACTTTGTAATTTCTTTCTTCATGTTAGGCCACCAATTGCTTTGTTTCAGGTCTCGATACATCTCATTATTACCCGATACATTGCAAACATTGACTTGTGAGCTTCATCTTGAATTCTCTTCTTTAACTCAGGAATGTTCGGAACACACAATCTGTCTTGAAATTTCAACACTTCATTTTCAACGCTATACCCCGGTTTTGGATTCACTTCAATTTCTCCAATTATCTTCTTGAAGAATTCATTTTCTCTTTGCCTCTACTTGATTCCATCAATAATTGCCGGTTGGGCTGCAATGGCGGCTATCAACCCATTTTACTCATGTAATACCGATTCAATCTCAGACTTCTCAAAGTCTTGCAAGATTTCCTTCTGTTCAGTGAGTAGGCAAGCCAAGTTCCCCATTGATTTTCTGCTCAAGGCATCAGCAACTGTATTGGCTTTTCCCAGGTGATATAGAATTTGGAGATCATAGTCTTTTATTAGCTCAACCCATCTCCTTTGCCGCATGTTCAACTCCTTTTGGGTGAATAATTATTTCAGGCTCTTGTGATCGGTATAAACATCACATCTCGCCTTATAGAGGTAATGTCGCCAGATTTTCAAGGCGAACACAACTACGGCCAATTCTAAGTCGTGTGTTAGGTAATTCTTTTCATGTGGTCTCAATTGTCGGGAGGCATAAGCAATTACCCTTCCGTTCTGCATTAACACACAACCCAAACCCTTGTAAGATGCATCACTAAAAATCACAAAATTTTTTGTACCTGAAGGTAGTGTCAACACTGGCGCTGTAGTCAATCTCGCTTCCAATTCTTGGAAGGCAGATTTCTTTTCATCATTCCACTTAAATAGTTGTCCTTTGCATGTAAGTTGGGTAAGTGACACTGCTATTTTTGAAAAATCTTTCACAAATCTTCTATAGTACCCAGCTAAACCCATGGAACTGCGGACTTCTGTTACATTCGTTGGTGTAGGCCAATTCACAATTGCCTCTATCTTCTGTGGGTCTACTGAATTCCCATCTCTATTAATAACATGGCCTGAAAATACAACTTCATCTAACCAAAACTAGCACTTCTTTAATTTAGCATACAATTTCTTTTCTTTAAGGGTTTGTAACACAGTTCTCAAATGTTTTTCACGATCAATTATACTCTTTGAGTATATTAAAATGTCATCAATAAAGACTATGACAAATTCATCAAGACAGGAGTTGAAAATTCGATTCATAAGATCCATAAACGCTGTAGGTGCATTAGTCACTCCAAACGGCATAACAAAAAATTCGTAATGACCATACCTTGTCCAGAATGCAGTTTTCTCAACATCTTCTGCTTTCACCTTTAACTAGTGGTATCCAGATCTTAAATCAATTTTTAAAACACTTGTGATCCCTACAATTGATCAAACAAATCGTCAATACGGGGCAAAAGGTATTTGTTTTTTATCGTTACCTTGTTCAACTCCCGGTAGTCGATACACAAGCATAAAGTTTTACCTTTCTTTTTCACAAACGATATTGGTGCTCCCTAGGGCGAAGTACTTGGTTGGATAAAACCCTTATCAAGTAAGTCTTGCAACTGTTCTTTCAATTCTTTCATTTCAATAGTTGACATTCTGTAAGGAGTTTTCGAAATAGACTGAGTGCCTGGTACAACATCAATAATAAACTCTATTTCCCTGTCAACCAATTCCCCTGGAAATTCATCTGGGAATATATCCGAAAATTCTCTAACAATAGGAATATTGTCTATTTCAATATTCACGGATTGTTCAGTTAATATGCTACACAAGTAACCCTGGCACCCCTTCCTAAGAAATTTACATGTTTTCATTGTAGATATCAAATAAGGTGGAGGCACTACACCATTACTAACAAATTCAAATTCATCATGCTCTGGAGGCCTACATATAACTCATTTTGTTACACAATTGATGGTGGCACAATATTTACACAACCAGTCCATACCTAGAATTATGTTAAAGTGTCTAATATCCAAAGGCAACAAGTCCACATATAAAATCGCACTCCCAATATGCATGTCATAAAAACGATACACAGATGTACACAACATAGATTCCCCAGATAGAGCAGATACGCACAACAAATATGGCAATGCTTCTAGGGGTCTAGTCAATCTAGATGCAAATATAGTAGACACAAAGGAATGCGTTGATTCGGAATCAATTAATACAAAAGCATTTTGATTACATATAAAGATAGTACCTGAGAAAACGGCTTTAGTATTTCGTGTGTCACATGGGACGAGTGCAAAGACTCTCCCTTGCTTCGTTGTGTCTCTAGTAGTAGTAGGCCTCGTAGTATTCCCCGGTATTGGGATTGATCCGGTAGAGCTAGCAGCCGATTTTCTACTTCCTTGTTGTTCAGTTTGGGTACAATCCCTTGCCATATGTCCCATTTTACCACATTTAAAGCAAGCCCCAAAAATAAGGTAACAAACTCCACGATGTTTCTTACCACACTGATTAAATGTTGGTGTCGTATCTCTGGTGGAGCCTGAAGTGCTTAAGGATCCCGTATTCTGCTTTTTTGACAATCTCTCCTTTGAGAAAAAGCCCTGCCGCTTACTTTTCCAGTCAGCTGGCGGTTTACTTTGATTGGCCATATTAATTTCTGACATTAAAGCCTAATCTAGTACGTCGACATAAGTGGGCAGTTTCAATACGTTCACCTTTTTAAAATATCATTGCGAAGACTACCCTCAAACTTTTTCGCCTTTTTATATTCGGTGTCGACCATATGTGAAGCAAATCTAGCCAATTCAAGTTTGCTTCGTACTTGGCTACAATCATGTTACCTTGTTTAAGTCCTTTGAATTCTGACATTTTTCTGTCATGAACACATTGTGGAAAGTACTTGTCGTAGAAGATTTCCAAAAATCGTACCCAATCAATACCTTTATTGTCATCACGAATCAACGTCCATCATCGTCTTGCTTCATCCTCAATTGTAATGACTGCCAACTGTACCTTCTGTGCTTCGAGGCATGGAAACACTTCAAACAATTTTTCTAAGACGAGGACCCAAGCTTCTGCCTTTAACGGATCTAGTTCCCCATGGAAAGT